>JAZDUA010000608.1:600000-852760 GCA_038098605.1 Gryllus longicercus
TATACTTCGTACATCGGTACTTTTCCAACAGCATTACAGTACTTTATCTGTACGGCATGCATATACAGGATGTAAAACCATTTATATGCAAGCTGTACTTCCTTAGTAAAGAGAAAGTATTGTAATATTTTGCCATGCTAGTGAGAAGCAATTTTTGACAGAAAAGCTTGTATTTTGGGTCCCTGATATTGCAAAAGAGGACAATTCTTGTCCTTTTATATAGTTCATTACTTCTTATACATTGAGTAGTAAGAATCCTCGCTTTGTTGAGCACTTGATACCGACAAGTCGGTTTACAGCAAAACATCTGTCTCTCCGCCTGTGGACAACATTAGCGCCTATACCATGTGTAGGGTTTTCTCCAGAATTGAGATTCCCCCATCGAACTGGACGAACTTGAGACACTGCGAATTTAAAACGAAAGTTTTGAATTTGGGGAGTACTTCATGTGAAGTACCAATGATATTTTTAAAATTTTTTCAAAGGTGACACCAAATGTTTAGTTTAAATGTTTGTCCAGATAGAGCAAAATACGCTTTGAAAAATGTCACAGGTCCCATTTTTGTTGAATTCTAAATTATTAAATATTGAAAATATTTATTTTTTTTCAACGCCTTCCTTCATCTACATTATTTAAGATAGAATTTTTTTCTCCATGAAATATGTTTCCCAAAATTAGATCTTTAAATGTGATTATGTACAATTTGTTCAATCTGTGAGTTGTTTTCGCGTAATTTTACGTGATATAAAGGCAATTTTAAAGAAATGCATATCCAAATTTTCTCACGAACGTCTCAAAATATTTTCTATTTTTTCTCTGTAGATCGTGTGCATATAAAATTGGCGCATATCCGTTTAATTGAACCCTTAAAATTTTCGAAAATTGAAAAAGCTTTTTTGTGTTTTTCAACAATACAATACTGAAGATAGATATTTTTGTCTTAATGAAATCTTTTTAAATATTAATATTGCAAGAACAGTGCCATGTGATTTTTTTCAAAGTATTTGGTGCTTCTGCTCATCTTTCTTTTTAAAGCGTCGGGAAGATTGTAATGCTGCTGGAGTAATTTGATACGGTGTATATGCCCTATAATTGCTAAACGGAAGTACGCGTGCTCGAATTCCAACGTAGACAAAGAATTTGCGAGTTGAAAACATTACATTTTTATGACAAACCAAAGACTTTTCTATCGTAATGTCGTGATATCCATGTCCTGTTAGCTGTTGAATGATTCTTGTTTTGAAAGAAAATATCTAACAAAGCCTTTAGTGACAAACATGCTGGTCAATTAGTTGAACAGGCCCAAAACGTCTGTTCTCAATTTATAAACAATTGCAAATCATCATTCGTTGACAATGTGACTGTCAGGAAAGTGCCATCACGATTAACGAAATAATGCAAAACTGTCGAATAATACATGGACACAAAATTATAAATATGAAAAGAAAAAACAAAAACATATAAACTAAGTGAAATCGATCAATCCCAATTAAATAACTTAAAACTCTTAAAAGCTTATCATGTGAATTACAAAACTCTCTAAGAATGACATCAGTTGAAATTTATAATTTAAAATGCGATGCCAAATTTTATGAACAAGCACACATATTACATGGGAAGTATTTCGATGTCCTTTGATATCAGTGAGGTTTCAACATATGATTATTGGAGACGCATTTTTAATCTAAAAATTAATTTTCACCTTGCAATTGTTTTGTTACCTCATTCAAAATACTATTTGAATGAAGAAATGACCACCCTTGTGAATAGAAAGAAAGTTAAAAAGGAAGTTTAATATAAAAAATAGGTTTTTTAATCGTTAAAAAATTGTTCGTGGTCAATATGACGAACCACTAACACAAAGATTTGAAAGGAAATGCTACTTAAATTATGAATTATACTTGTAAACTTAAGTTATGTAGTGATGAAGGTTAAAAGAAAACACATCTTACATTCTGAAATATATTTCTCTTTTATACAAACATGTTTACATATAAATTTACATTACAAAAACATATATCACCAGATTCGATGTTCTCGACTAATTTCACTTTGCAGAGTGTTCGTCTTGGGCTGGTTAAGTTGGCACCCATTTCGTTTATCACAATACGCGTAACGCACTCACTCAAAAATAAATTACTTATTCTACATAGCACAAAAGGAAAATAAATAGAGAATATATTGTTAAAAGCCACGTTGTAGCCTAATATATTGGAAAATTTAGTTTCTATTACTTCGCCAGTGTCATAGAGTGATTCCTGCTGGAATAAAGCAGTTAAAAATTATAGGGAATTGTCAATGAAGAGTTTAGCCAAAATACCTTACACTTTAGATAAAACATACATTTTGTAGAAAAATATTGTAAATTACAATTTTTATAAATTAAGTTGCTTTCAGACTATTTTCCTTTTGTCTTAATAATGTATTTGATTATACATACTATCAGCAGGATCAGCCAAGCAAGAAATCTGGCTGGCAAAGCGTAATGTAATTATTTTTATTAATTGGATCTTTTTCTGGTATTTTTCTTTACAGTTTGTAAATAATTAATTTTGTTCGCAGTCTTGAATTAAAATGAAGTGTATTTATAACATTCTCTAACCTTCTAATAATGATATCAGTATGTCATAATACTTATTAAAACAGCATCTTCAATGTACTGCAGTTCAACATATGCCTGAAGTTCATTATTTAGAATACACCACTCATTTTTTAGCAATCAAAAAACATATGTGACTTACATAGCTTTACCATTAAACTGATGACATCGTCCGTTTGTTTACCTGAGTACTTGTTTCTTTTGAGAATTAGTTGCGCTTAAAAATTACAAAATGATGTGTTTTGATCATTTTTTGACGTTTAATGTTAGACATAAATTTGGTTAGTTTAGTATGGAAAATGTCACCAATAGATTCAAAACACAATGAGATTCTCATCTTTGTCACAACGTCCCTGATTCAATAACTCGACCCAATCTACAGTTCTTACAATTCCTGTTTTTTTAATGACTTACAACTGAATAAATTGGAAAGGCACAAGTTTTGATAAAATTTATACGTATAAGTCTCGATTGTTGTCGTCAAGTATTTTATATGAAATGTATTACATTAATGATCAAAATAAAGAATATTCAATTAAAACAATAAAATAAATCTATGGCGTATAAATCTTCTTACAAGTACACTAATTTGACCAAAGGAAAAGCTCATGGCATATTTATATTCGATTTAAAGAAGTGTGTTGAGTTCCTCTTCTCACACCTCCATAAAAAAACATTTAACATTAAAAGATATATGGGTCAACGTTCCATTCTTTGTAACTCGGACGCAGTAAGCTAGAGACTCTCAACGCTGACATAATAGTTAGCACTGCTGCATCGCAAATGCACGTGTACCCTGAGCCAGCTTACACGGAACGTCTTAAACAAGCACAGGAATTTTCCGAGCCCGTCCGCCAGGCGGAGTACGCAGCCTCCGGGGTTCGTTTCAAAGAAAGGGGGTAACAGGGCAACACAAGGCCCGAAGAACTGCGTAGTTGTTGAGGACGCTCTCATAGGCGCTGAGCAACTACTTAATGTTTACACGGGTACAACAACTCGCGGGTGGCATTTGTGCGTCCACTAAGATCTCCTTTGTGAATTCCACTTTCTACTCCACAAAATAGACCAATAGTAGTATTTGGAATGGTGGGATAAAATGTGAAAATAATTATAAAATTCGTTGTTCATATTTCGTTGCATAGTTCGTACCACGAAAGTGTCACATGCTAAATGTAGGGTGAAACGAAACATTTTCAATTGGGAAGTAGGCCTATACTGCATTTTAACAGGTGGAGTGTTGAACGGGTGCTACTGTATTAAGCATATAATATTAAAACACATTTAAAAGTCGTTTGAGAGACATGTTGCTTCGACGCCAAAATGAGATGCATGTGTACCTGCATTCTCGTTTTAATGCGTTAAAATGCATTGCGTCTCTTCGTCTAACCACGTATTTCCTATTTGAATGATATCCATGATGATTCAACGTACTTACGACGAAAATTTTGAAAATATTATTTTTACTGTAACTTTTTTGAATATTTGTGAACTAAACGTTATGTTTTATTGCAAATGAAAATAAACCTTGAAATAAATTAAAATGAACTTTAAAAGAAATGAATTACATAAATGAAATTTGAAGTTATAGTAATTATTCTTATACATTTTCAGACGATTAAAACAAAAAACAAAAACAAAAAAAAACATAGGCATTAGACGTCCCCAGACATTTGGATATTTTTGCATTTCGTGAAACTCATCTCGGCGTTACCACACGAGGAAGCGTGTGTATGCCGCAGAGCGTATTACATACTCAGCTGCTCCCTGCTGGCAAACGAGCTGAGTCGCGTCGTAATGGCACGGCCGCGGAGCCGAGAGGAGCTGGAAGCAGGCATCTGCGCGAGTGTTACGCGGTCATTTTCCCCGCGGTTACTCAAGCGCGCACAATCGCCGCTCTTGTTACGCCCCTCGGCCTCCCGGAGAACGCCACGTACTTCCCGGGCGCCGGAATCGCGCTCGGCGCGGGAACGTTTCCGCTCGACGATGACTGCTTTCCCCCCGCGCGGTTGCTGACTCGCGGCCAGGAACTTTTAGGGGGCCAGTCGGTCGCGGGCGCACGCGGTGGCGGCGGCGGCGGCGGCGGCGGCGGGGGCGGCGGGGGCGGCGAGGGGGAGAGCTTGCGGTTCGCTCTGGCACGGCGTGCAATGCCGCCTGCCCGTACGCGCTCGCTCGCTCGCTTGCTCGCTCCCCCGCGCGTCCTCCGAGGCAATGATCGTACAGTTTTTACGGTCTCCTTAAGTTTGAGGTTAAGCGTATAGAACGTCTGGTGGTGTATGACGTGCGTGCTTGCTCGCTGGAACGGCTGGCGATCAGGTGGCGATGAAAAGAGGATGGATTCCGCAGAGGAAATGCATCTGATTCGTGGAACAGCTTGAAGGTATTTACGCACGTGGTTCGTTCCTTTGTTGGAGGAAAGACGAACAAATGTTTGGAGACGTTCAGTAGGATCGTGCGTACTCTGTTGTTACCTCAAACGTAATCACATTTCTTTTGTATATCGAAGAAACATTTTCTGCGTTTGAACCTGCAATATGGGTATCTGTAGACTGATAGAGGACTACTGTAATTACAGCCACAACGTATACGTTACGTGGCCAAAAAATATTACGTTATCGTACAAAACACTTATAAATCATTTAAAAAACCTATTTGGACGGTGTTTTCAAATTCTTACTAAACGTCCTGGTTCGTAGACTATACAAATATTTCACAAAACTCGAGTGCTACTTCTCGCAGCAAAACGGTTTAAGAAGCTACTTCTACACACATTGTCCTCAATCGACTCGCTAAAGAGACCTCACGCTTCGCCGTAAAGACGTGGATACCTGAAGACACGACTGTCAGGAAGACACAGTTTGACTGCAGTCTCCTGGCCGAGCCCAGCTGAGGAGTTGCGTGTAAACCTCCGATTACACAAACACAAGCACACGCACACACACATACACACATTCATTAAAGCAACGTGAAGGTCCAAGAGCATAGGAAGAGCGGTGTACGCC
The DNA here is from genome assembly GCA_038098605.1 of Gryllus longicercus. Classification (NCBI taxonomy): domain Eukaryota; kingdom Metazoa; phylum Arthropoda; class Insecta; order Orthoptera; family Gryllidae; genus Gryllus; species Gryllus longicercus. The sequence continues at coordinate 605,600 of JAZDUA010000608.1, forward strand.
CTTTGAAGAGCGCCTGCCTTGAGGTCGACGACTCGAGCGTTGTCATCCGGGTCGGTCGAGGCGATCCCGAAGGGTCGCGCGGTCGACGGAGGTGTGGGTGGAGCGAAAAGGCCGCCTGCCTCTGGGCGCTGGGCGAAAGGCGTTTGGCGGCGGCGGCGGTGGCGGCGACCACGCCCCCTTCGCGGCGGTGCGCGCGGGGCTCGGCGGCGAGGGCCAGGGCGAGGGCGAGGCCGCTAGAACTGCAGGATCTGGTTGATCCAGTCGCGGAACTGCGACACCCGCGTGTACACGCCCGGCTGGTTGGGCTCCGCGCAGCCGATGCCCCACGAGATGACGCCGGCCAGCAGCCAGCGGCGGTCGTCGCGCTGGATCACCATGGGCCCGCCGCTGTCGCCCTGCGGACAACGTGCGCGCACTCGTCAGCCTGGCAACTAGGATAACAAGCTGTTTTAAATGTCACATAGAGGGCGAGACAGGGATAGAGAGCGTGAGGGGGGAAGAGGGTGGGAAAGAGGGAGGGGAGAGCCTGAGAAAGAGGGAAGAGGAGAGTGAAGAAGAAGGAAGAGGAGAGTGAAGAAGAGGGAAGAGGGAAGTGGAGAGTGAAGAAGAGGGAAGTGGAAAGTGAAGAAGAGGGAAGAGGAGAGTGAAGAAGAGGGAAGAGGAGAGTGAAGAAGTGGGAAGAGGAGAGTGAAGAAGTGGGAAGAGGAGAGTGAAGAAGTGGGAAGAGGAGAGTGAAGAAGTGGGAAGAGGAGAGTGAAGAAGAGGGAAAAGGGAAAGAGGGAAAGGAAAGGTGATATAGGGAGAGGGAAGGGGAGAGAGGGAGAAGGATGGGTAGAAAGGGAGAAGGATGGGTAGAGAGGGAGAGGGATGGGTAGAGAGGGAGAAGGATGGGTAGAGAGGAAGGGGAAGGGGAGAAGAGGAAGGGAGAGTTGACAGAGGGAGTGAGGAGAGAGAGAGAGAGAAAAGGAGAGATAATGTAAAAGGAGAATACATAAAAAATAATTTAGTTGAAGTTCACAGAGCTACATTTTGGGACACAGATTATACAGTGATACGTAGAAAACATAGAGCTACTGTTAGATGAAAATTGAATATTATAGAAGTTTATTGTACGGCGCGGCTAATAAGAACGTTAAAAAAATTAATTTCCATTAATAATAAACGAGCTAGACATACGTGAACCCTTCAGAATTGTTCATCTGTATATGTTAACTATATGAAGCGCCGTTACCATAATTAGAAAAACAGCAAGTAGCACCCAACAATGCGATTTCTGACGCGAAGATTTTACATACAGATACGATACAGGAACAGATATCCTCTCTAGTGTATGAATATACCTGAACACGCTCCTTGAACAATGCAAACTATCAAAGTGTTTGAAATTCCGGACAATCCTAAAAAAGTCAACCGTTCTCTTATCCGCGCTAAAATTAGAGGTTGAAAATACTGTAATTATGGCAAAACTAGTTGCCTGCAGCAGCAAAAATTCTGCAGCACAAAATCACACAAAACTGTTTTCCAAATCGCAGCACGCTTACGTTTCAAGAAATACAAATAAAATACTATCGTATAACACTATCTTAGTGTTATCTAAAATAGTGTTTCAGTTGGTAATGCATCGATAGATGTAATTAGTATGCTTCCGAGTTTTCTCTCTTACACCATATTTTCCTTGTTAATAAGAAAACTACACCTTCCTACTGTGAGTGTATTAAAATGCTCTTGGTGATCGTGAAGATAAAGCATTAATGATTTATTTACGGGGCATAAAAAACAGGTAAGGAAGTTATTACGAACCTTATGAGAGTTTGTGTTGCACACTAACGAAACTAATTGTAACGACGGTTTAATTACTGATTTTATCAGACTGTTTCTGTTTATAAATTGAATATTACGTCGTCGCGCATAATTTTATCTATAACATGCCAATTACATAAGTTGATTGAAGCCAAGTTCAAATTCGTACTCATTTCATCGTTACTTTCAAATTTCAAGTGCAACTTAAGCCGCTTAATGCATGAACCAAATAGTCGAACGAGCAGGTGAAGGCGCGGAAGTAGGTGAAGTGGCCAATGAGAACAAACGAACGGTGCCGGTGCGACGAAAACCAAGTGGCAGCGTGACTTGAGTGCGCGAGGGAATATGAAGTCGTCGCAAACTTAATGCATATTTAATACCTCTTTTGCAAACAGACCGCGCACTTCATGAAAGAGGTGAGAGATGGAAACTGCCGAAAGCATTATTTCGGCAACGAGCATGTCCACCCTTCCTTGACCGGCAAATTTCGCGTTTATTCACGCCTGCTAATTTGGCACAAAACGCCTCAAGAGAAATATGCGCTCGTGCTTAACGACTGTGGACGTCCACCAACAACCTTTCTTTTGTAAATGCTGTGCAAACTGAAGTAGTCGTTTTCACAATGATCGTCTTTTTTTCACAGTCTGCTTGGCGCTCCTCTTTAATTCGGGGTTTGTGTTAGCTACGCTCACGATCTTTCTTCGGTTAGAGAAGAAATACAATACGCACGATGAATCACCTAAAACAACGTTTCGCAAACAGGAGATGGCAATTCCTCCGGAGAAGGCAGGGCCATTTAACGAGGTCGCTAAACAAACGCTACCTACATAATGCCCCCCTCCAATGTTTTAAAAAATATTTGTTTAGAATAAAAAGAGGGCATTTATACAATCAGTATTTTAATGTTACGGATTTAAATAAAGCACAGATACTAATTGTAAGTAAAAGCAGCCGAAGAAAGTGAATGTCAAATCGTTCTCTTCAAAAATCCAATGAACCTTGAATTGAAATATATCACTTTTTGTGTATGAACGTGTTTCCTTTGTGTTTTGTGTTTCAGACGATGAGATACGATACAAAAATATTGTCGGTACAGAGAACACAGGACATAAAAATATATCAAATAAAAATACAATAAGAAGTGAAACAATTGGTCTACATTTTCGTGCAGAACCTTTCTCGATTAGATTTCTTTGGATTGCTAGAAACATTTTCAACACGCCTTCCGAACTTCTCTTACCTTCCAAATTAAAAGTCAAATCCGATAGAAGGAAATACAAGGATCAATCGAAAGAACATGGCAGGGAATATTATCTTAGTACTGTGGACACAGTATACTACAAAATCGATAGTTCGAAAGTTGATAATCGGGTACAGAAATGTGAGCAGAAACCTAAACCACCCTACGTACAAACGAATTGTGAAAACAAAATTTCGACTCCTTCCAACCAGAAAAACTTGTGATACTCGATTGCGCATACTTTGTCGTATTATTTCTCACTTTTTCAATTTTCGAAAATTCAGAGAGTTCAACGAAAATGAGACCTCCACCATTTTGAATCGTCCTTATTCTCTCCGTGGAAGTAAATTGAAGAACAAATTTGTAGCTTTTTTGAGTTTTTTTATAAATTGCATTAATTTCAAGCATAAATTGCGTGAAAATTATTTGTTTCTCAGAAAATTGTGCATGATCTTTTTTCAACTTCTAACTTTTAGAACAGATTTCATTTAAGAGAAAAAAGTGTCTTCACAATAGTACTTTTGCAATGTTAACATTTCGCAATTTTCGAAAATAGTAAGTGTTCGCCGGAAATTGGACTAGGACCACTTTTTTCTGTTCTTTGATACATACGACAAGAAAATTGAAAGAAAAATTGAAGCCGTCCTTGAGAAAATAATTGTTTACAAATTTTCAAAAAATACTTATAATTCACATAAAATTTCGCGAAAACTACTCATATTTTCGAAAAATTGTACATGACGTTATTTTAATATCTGTGTTTTAAAAACAGATTTCATTCAGAAAAAAGTCTAGCTTCAATCATGCAGTTGTAGGAAGACGCCAAAAAATGTTGAACTTTTGCAACTTTCGAAAAAATCAAGGATTTCCACAAAAGTTGGGCCTGCGCCATTCTTTTAAGAGTTCTCTACGCTCGCCCGAGACAAAGTTTAAACAAAAAAATTGGAACGAATTTTCAAAATGTTCTTGAGTATCCCCCAAAATAAAAATATCCATTTCGAACTCTCAGAGGGCAGGTTCTTGAGTTCTTTCAGATTTATTGGCGAATATAAATTTTGGACAAAATTGTCTGAACGGTTTAGGCCTAGCTTTAACCAGGATATGACTGACGTGCGGACGGCCGGGCGCTTTTACCATTAATCGATTTTTCGGTATTAAGGGCCCGTAAAACATAGTTTCTGCACTGTCCTGGGAAAGAGAAAATAAGGATGTTCTCGAGCCGGTTATTCGGGATCTTAACTCGAATACGAGATTAGTAATTTTTCTACGCTGACCTAGTGACTGCCGGTGTGTGTCGTGAGGTCACTTGTAATACAAGTCGAGATTTAACCGAGAGTTACCGGGTCGATTTCGGAGTGTATGTATAAATGTATGCTAACCCCCCGTCCCCCCAAGTGCTTGCGTCATGGTTTTCTATTCGAAACTGCACCGTGTGAACTTTTACAGCTCTCACATTTTAGAAGGTCAAGTTGACGAAACATTAAAACAGACAAGACATCATTTTATTATCCGCTATTACAGTCATAACAGACAACATATTACCAATCACAGTGGTAGCACAAATAGATTCCTAGTCATTAGGCACAATGCAAAACGTCCATTGGAAAAATGTCCAAAAATGTTAGTATCCAGGACATATAAACTACATATAATATAAAACAAATGTCTACAATGTTTATCATCAAGTTCCTTAAATCATATAAATTCTAACTAAAAAATGAACTGGAATACAGCAATTTATGAATCACAGATACAATTTTTTAAATTCATCTTTGCCGTATACATTAGGTTTCACGTTCAACTTACGTTAGTGCACGGATGTAGTGCTTAATGGAATTATATTTTTTAGATTTAGATTTTTTAGACATTTCTAAGTTCTTCGTTGATAAGTGATGTAGTTTTTAGTCACAACATAGTTTAATGTAGCCAGTTCAAATCTGTAATATCAATGTTTTGTTGTCATGTTTTTCTTTACATTAATTATCAAAAAATCTCCATTTATTCACATTAACATGATGAGCGGGCATTAACTTAAATATCAGTATTTGGTATAAGTTGTCACATACACTAAAACGCATTCTCCATAAGGGTAATTGTAGCTCTATTCTGTTTACTCTATACGCACTCAAGCCAACAATGTGAAAGCATTCACGCACGTAAATATGAACGCTGTGTAGTCAAAATACACATTTTGTGGATCCTTAATATCTAAACATTGCCTGACGACAAAAGTCTGTATATCAGTCCGTCCAGACTGTGTGCAAAACTAGGCCCTAAACGATTTTCTCCAAATTTCTTATTCCCTGATCTATCTGGCCGTACTCGAAGCCCTACCAATTTGACACGAATATTTTGATTTTTGAGGCTCCAAATTTTTGATTGACTTCTACGAATCTTCTTTATTTTGGATATGTGACATGTGGGTTAGTATTATGTTGCCCCAACACCTTCAATTAGAATTATATTTTACTTTTTTTTTATCAAATATCTGTGGAAACAATTCAAGGGTTTTAGATTATATTAGACAATTGATGGCAAAATAAAAGGAAATTGTACTTAACTGAAATGAGAATACTGGCTAATGACTTGGAGTAGGAGCAAAACATTTGTTTTTTTTTATTGGAATCTCTCTGATGATTATAGTGTGTCAAAAGAATAGGATTGTGGAAGTGTGGTTGAAATCCTCTTTAGATAATGATGATCCTCTGAATGTGGAACCATTCTTTGATGTTATCACTGTCTGGTATTCAATTGACTGATATTTAGGAAGGATTGACATTTATTTTTGAAAAACAATTACGTTATTTGACATTGTACCGTTTGACTCCCACAAACATATTTTCTTTCTTGGTAGACCAAAATTGGAATCCCAGCTACTAATTTAAATTTAAGAAAAAAGTTAAATGCTCACATTTATTTGATGTTATTTAAAGATATTGATTTATATTCTTTTCATTTTATTCTGTGTTTCAATACACATTGATGCCACCATTGTACATGGTAACTCTCTTGATCACTAACAACTCCAATTGGACATTGAATTGATACATCTTCAAATGAATGTCTACTGCCACAAATGACCTCATATTCACAAAAGGAACCAATTCCTATTTAAAACGTTTAGTGGTCACAGAATTAACCTGCACACTTGGACACAGACTCAGAAACATTAGTCTCTGATGATCTAAAATGGTCAGACCATACAAGTTGTAATGATGGCCCACTGCACCATGCTCCTTATGAAGAAAACTAAAAAGAGACCACCAAGCAGTGGCGCTCAGTAGACGGGGCAAGTGGGGCACCTTCCTCCAGACCCCAAATTAATTGGAACCCTGAAATTTTTGTTTCTTACATAACAAAAATGATATTTACTTCTAATTAAAATTAACTGATATAAGTTATTTCTGTTGCATGGAGAAATAATTCTGTTTATGTCTTGGTTATAGATGTGGAACTTTTGTGTGAAATAAGAGTGCCCCATGGATCTATTGCTCTAGACAGTGTGAAGGCCCCTGCTGGATAGAGGCTCTCAATATATTAAACAAAATTTTATATTTCTTAGTTTATGAATATTTATAATATTTTAATACTTATTTTATAAGTTGCAAAGGTTAGAAAGTATTAATTTTGAATAAGAATCTATTCAATATTTCAATTTTATTAGGGAGCCCATCGTTTTGTCATGCTTAGGGTCTATTATGTTAGAAATCCATTTGTGAGGTTTAACCAATTGTTAAAAAGGATCAAATATGTAAAATCCATGTAAGTAAAATTTTGCAAGATATCTATTGAATAAAAAACATTTTAAGTTGCTTAAACATGTCCACTTTGGAGGATAGAAGATGTACTAGTGGTCTTATGGAAACTTTGAAATTCCTACAGCATTCTGGAGCTCAATGAAATCTATAGAAAATACTCACTGAGAGGGTATCCTATCAGATTTTATAAGGAAAATTTTAAAATATCTCATAGATAGGATTTACATTCACACTGAGTGCTTGAGAGCTTAAAGATATTTTCTCCTGAAACTGTACAGTGGGAAATGATTACAAATGGTGAAGTACTAAACATTATATTTCACTTAATTGCACTTTTATATTTATATTTATTTTATATGTAATTTTTCAAGCTTTATTAATCATATGTAATATTGTAGAGTTTGAAGTATTGTGGGGAATGCATTTTCAAAACATTTTTTTTCTTTTAACTGTACTTTTTTATTTGTGTATCTTGAATATGTTTAGAACTTCTTTTAGCTTAATTATTTTTATGTAATTTGCACAATCGATGACAAGTATTGTCTCAGCTTCTGAGTCAATGACCTCCATCTTAGTCAGATTTTTCATCCAGCTTCCCTGATCCTTTGGGCAAACCCTTAGATGACCCCTTGTTTTGCTTCTGGCCATAAATGTAGTTTCACTACCTGCTCAAGTTTTCTAGAGTTCAGTGGGGAATAGATATATTTATTCAAATAATTGTCCTCCATGTTTTCATGGCAGCAAGTCGATTCCTTCACAAAATCCACAATAAGTAATAATATCCAAAAATCGGTAGCTGATTTATGTTTGTACCTATTTTTTTATTACATGGGAAGAATTTTTTTTTATCAATACTTTCCAAAAATGATAGTTTCCACCTGTATTTGTAATTTAACTTGTTTATCGGTTAGGGTAGGTATTCAAGAATTTAAGTAAACATGCACAGCATACACTTTCCCCTGTAGTATGTCAGACACAATTTAACTGATTTTGATGTTAAATAAAATAAAATATATAAAATTAAAAAAAAATATGTAGCCAAATGTAGCCTTCCTGCAGTAAAATTATATAAAGTAGACTGTTTAAATCTTACTAAACATTTTTCAAGGCAATATCACTTACAAATATGACAATTTTGTACTCTACTTGACATATTCACAACTCAAGACAGTCTTTAAGCTCTCAAGATCATACTAGGTCTTCAAAACTCAATTTTCTTTACTTCAAGTGAATCTTTGTTCTTAAAGCAGTTCATTTTGTCATCTTTGGACTTCTCAGTAGATATTCGAAAAATTTCCAATTAATTTAACAATAATTTTATGTGCCAGAAGCACAGCCAGATTTTTCTCTGGGGGAGAGCTTCAGGTATAACATCCAGCTAACTTGATGTTTTCTCTAAAAAAAATTTCATTTATGATAAATATAAAATGTATTGTTATTTGTTGACTTATATCTATTATTTATAAAGCTTTTTCTGTCTTAAAAATATATTGCATCTTTTTCACAACATGTCTTTCAGTCTTTTTGAGAATTCAGTGTATATATATTTGGAGTAATCCTCCATTAAGATTTGTATTTTATCTCATAACATTGCAGTCAGTCAAAGCCTTTTATCCCTTATGCCAGGGACTTGGCAATGTTAGGAACCAGGATTCCCAGATGTCACCTGTCCAGGAATCCATGATGTCTTGATCTGCGACTTTTGTTTCTACAGCAAATTAGTAAATGCTTTGTGAATATGTATCATTGGCTGCTGAGGGCGGGGGCTGAAGTCCAACCAGTATTAATGCCCTGGTTACTATTGACATCAACAGCTTTACTTTGTAATATAGCTTGAATGGCCAGGCCATGGTGCGACCCCAGTTACAATTAGATCAATATGCTAATTTGTCCATTATTGCTGTCTTGCACAGCAATAATGCACAGTTATAATGCATTATAACTATCTTGCACAGTTATCTGGCATTAATTTTTTTTACAACTTTTAGAAAACACCTACAAATGTAAATCAAGTAACCTGTGTACAACTACTGATATGATTTGATCTTTTTCTTGATTTCTACCCTAAAATAAAAACTTTACTTGTTTTGCATCTTCCATTAAGGAATTAAATGTGCAGTGGTTAAAAGGAAGTGACATTATGTACTGAGTTTGCTTAAATATTACCACAGTTCTGTTTCTTCAGTTTATACTTCAATTAGTGTGTACTTACTACATGGGCATATGGTTGGAAGTGTTTGGGAGGTGTTTTGGGAGTGTCTGAGGCAGCATTTGGGGAAGAGTTTAGGGGATGTTTGGAAAACACCCACCAAACTTTACTAAATTTATAGTTCCAATAGAAAATAGTTTGTTCTTTACAGACAAGATGAATATGGAAATTTCCTACAACCACCTCCCTCGAAAGTAATGAAGAACACCAATAACTTATTATTAACAGGTACAAATGACTGATGTACTAGATTATTTATTTATGCAAAAAATATCCCTGTCGATGGAGAATGGAGAAGTAATCAGAGTTTACCAAAAGTGATTCATTTGAAACAAATAGTTACTAGAGTAAATGCAACCACTCAAAGTACATTAACAAGATCAAATAAAAAACTATATGGAGTTGAATTCCATAACATTTATTTAAAGGCCATATATGAGGACAATAAGAATAATATGGTGGTGGTGATGATAGATTATAACATATGACAATAATAATGACTTTTAGAAGTTTTAAAGCTACAAGTTGGGGAACAAAGTATCAAAAGTATTTATGAATATAATTTCCATAATGTTCAGTTCAGACTTTGAGGGAAATGCTACAAACTATTATTTTGGTACATTTGTTTTCATGATGATACATAGAGTATCTCTTCAATGCATTTCTACAGAAATGTTTAAAGTTATATCACTTTTAGAGTGACATAGTGGATAAATTATTTTTAAATTTCACTTACAAGAGAAAAATATCAGTTTTAGAACATTATTTGGTGGTCAATCAAGATCATATAATCACTGGAAATAATTAATCTGTCATCTTATTTAATCATATTATCATTCAAATATTTTCAAAAATGAAAGGGGCACAAATTCATGTAAATTCCAAGTGGTCCAACTTTACATAAGATCCACATAGGAATTTCATGTAAAATACAAGAACTTAATTTTCCAAATTGTATCGCAGTGTTAAATAGTACTTGTTAACAGTGAAAAATTCATTTTCATTCAGAAAAAATCAGGGTATGCTATCAGCATGAAAATAAATTTTAACAACCAACATGTGAATTATGAAATCATGCTGAGAGAAATCTCCACATTTCTTCTTACAAAGGTAACAATAAAAATAAAACACAAATAACAAAATGACAACAATTATTGTTGTTCAAAAAAAAATTTCATTTAACCCTAAATTCGGAGTGTTGGTGTATTCCCTTCATCAGACTAACATTTCCCTCTCTCATTTCTGAAAAATTTCATTGATACACCATGCCTCATTTAGTATCTTTTTATGAAAATCAGCTCGTATCCACAGTGTTATTTTAATAACATTCAGTGACACAGGAGTTCATATTTTTATCTGTAGTTTCTGAAAGAATGTATTGCATGAATAGAATCCACCATGTGCCTGATCATGCAAGCAAAATATTTAGGGGCAACTACTTTTTGTTTGCATACATATAACATTTTGAGGGTCTATTTTAGCTATTTTAAAAATATTTTAAGTTTTCAGTTGGATTAACGTGAAGAGAAAATTGACTGCAATAAAAGTATGTTGCATACATTGTGAACTAATGAAAAACTAATTGACAATGTTGAAGAAATTTAGCTTTGTACATATGTTTGTGAACCAAAAATTCAAAATAATAGGGTAGTGAACACCACCCTGCTACTTGAATCATCACACACTTGGTAATACAGTAAAATCTGTCTAAACTGGAACCTGTACAAGCCAGAAACCTGCCTTAACTGGAAAATTTGTCTGGCCATTGAAGTTATATTGTATTTTACACAGCATAAAATGGAATGTGTCCAACGCGGAAACAGAATGGATTTCCATATACTAGGGGGGAGGGATCTTTATATAATGGAATTCCTGTGATATTGATGCAATTGGTCAGATGCGATTTATTCGTCATACAATGAATGCATCTTCAAGTCAGTTTTAAATTCTCTATCCCATGCGATTTTGTCATAGCAAACACACTATGAAGGAGAGTGTCTTCAGCTGACAGTGTAGAATTCAACCTTGGGTTCACTTCTCTCTCAAGGCATAGTCCATATAGGGCTCCCCTGCCCCCAACCCTCTAAGTGTGGGGGTGTACTGGAATGGCTTCTATTTGTGGCTCCCCCAGACCCACGTTCAAAATCGTAACCCCTCAGCCAGAGACACATTGCTTAAGGCCATGCGAGGATATCAGAGATTTTACTGTATAAGTGAAATGGGTGCACATGCTCTAGGGTTAAATATTGTAATGCTGTTGTTATAGAGCACTATTAGTCAGTGCTTTATTGTTTTCAATTTGTTTCCTCCTCAAAAGTATGCATTATGCAAAATTACTGAAACTTTAAAGTGGAAAAATTAAATGAAGCATTGAAAGAATTCTATTATACACTCACCTCGCAAGAATCAAATCCTCCCTTGCGCCAACCAGCACAAATAAATATGTGTGGAATGTGTTCAACATAGCCAGCTTGTCTGTACATAGCTTCACATGCACTGTTGTTTAATACTGGCACTGACACTTCCTGAAGAACACTGGGTAGAGGCCCATCTATGAACAAAAATATGGAAGTTCACATGAAAATGACACCAACTAACAATTATTCTGTAATTATTATGTATTAAAGGGGGAAAAAATAGCAGGGAATCATGGTCCAAGCTTATAAACAAACTGATTTAAATTAAATAAAAAAGTATCTCTAACACATTTCGAAACAACAAATCAACAAATAAACCACATTCAAACTAGATTCTATGCCTAGATTGTGCACAAATAGACATTTTGTTGCTAAGCATTGAAATTAAAGTCCACAGAAAATCAAATACACACTTAAATTGAATTGTGAAATATTATTTTTCTCTATTTTTTCAATTTCATTTTACATTGGTTTCAAGTTTCTGCTGATATCTGATTAACGTACAAAATAAAGGTCTCTGGAAGAACTAAATCTCTAAACATGTAATATGAGATTCAGAAAGGTCTCATTTTACCAGCAGAATGCTGCTCAGGCTCCCTGTCCTTGGCCAGTCTTCTGCCATTTCCCCACAAATTCATCCAAAACATGTGCCTTCACAAAACTCACCTGTCCCTTTAGGGACAGAGATACCTGATTATAGAAGCCTAAGACATACTGTTTCCATGTTATGTATGATTGTCATGTTATTTGTTCCCTGAGACATAATCTATAAATTTCAATTTTTTAAGCTAAATCTATTTGTTTCAAAACTGGAAGGTAGTAATCTACTCAGCAACAGCACATATAACAGGTTTTCTGTCGATTATTTTTTATAGAATTAAAAAAATATGTCTCATGGATCCAGGAGGGGGTGGGGCATGAGTCCACTTACCCCTCCCCCCCAAAAAGCCCTAGAGATTTTGTTTGTTGTGTTTCTTTACTTGGCAAAATTGATTTAAATATTTATTTGTTAGAATTATGTAATTATTTAAAAAATAATATTGTAAAGTATCGTGTATAGGCCTCCATTACAAAATTATACTACAGTCCACTACAATATAATAATAAGAATATTTATTAGATAACAAAAATCTATGATGCTCCTCCATTCCCCAAATGATTGGCTGGATCTGCCCCTGTGTCTGAAGAATATTCTGAAATTTCTGGTCCAAAATAATTATGCATATTATAGTTTTTGTAGCTCTGAGAATTTTTTCAATACAGTAAAAATTATTAGGATATTTTCTTGAGATTACAATGTGTAAAATAATATATACAACTTCGCTCTAGTTAATAATTTAGTACAGAAGACAAGGAATGGAAGAATGTAAAATAATTAATGAAAATTATCAAAATTTCCTGTGTTGATGAAAAGTAATGAGTTCTAAGGGCTATTGGTTACTTGAAGCATAGATCCAGGTTTCTTAAACTAGGATGGTTTTCAAAACAAGTTACATGAATTTTACTGTGTGTTTCTTGTACATTCCCATTTTGCTGGAATCAATGTTCATGTATCTCGGTTTTAATGCACAATGGCCAAATATTTTTTTTTAGCAAATAAAAATTTTTGAGAGTACAAAAAATTTGAAAGAAAAAAGAAAGAAACAACAGGTGTATGAAGCATAGAGGGGGAGGAAAGTGAAAATGTTCTGAGATAAGAAAAGAGTATGCAGTCAAATTAAATGTACTTCTATTTATAACTTAATTTATTTATTTGGTTTCTTGCATCAGTGAACACACTCTAAGGTCCTTAGCAACCAACCATCTCAACAACGCATTAAAAGCATGGCTGTTAAACGCTCAAGAGTCCATTAAAAATATTTTAACAGACTTTTGGGTATATATTTGACCAGTGCTCATAAATCTTTGAGCCACAAAACAGAAGTTTTGGGAATAAATGTAAACAAAATTTATTTTTACAAAAATGTTTGTACAGATATATTGAAGTTGAAATATTTTAAATTTCCACTGAATGAAATGCCATTTGAAGCCACGACATTTACCTTCATTAGTACAAGAAATCAATTCTGAAATTTTTGTTCCTTTTGTTCCCTTGTTCCTTTTGTCCCCTTTGTCTGTTAGTCCCATTTTGTCCCTTTGTCTACATTTCCAAGAAAGTTCCCATTTCCAATTTTGTCCCGTTTTCCCCACTTTGTTCCATTGTCCCATTTTGACCCTTTGTTCCATTTTGCCCTCCTTTGTCCCATTGTGTCCCTTTGCCCCATTTTGTCCCATTTGTCAAGTTGTCAGAAAAGGAGAGGAAAGAGAGCAGGAAAATGGGAGGAAGGAGTGCAGAAAAATGAGAGGAAGAAGAGAAGGCGAAGAGGAAGGCGCAGGCGCCGCGAGGGGCGCAGCCACTCACCCTCGTAGAGGCGGCCCCAGCCGGTGACGTGCGCTGTCTCGCCCACGAAGGAGCGGTCGTCCTCGGGCACGCACACGGGCACGATGTTGGGGCGGAAGGCGACCGGCCGGTTGAAGCGCAGGAGGGCCAGGTCGAACTCGAAGGTGCGCGCGTCGAACTGCGGGTGCGACGCCACGATCTGCACGCGCCGCTCCTCGTGGCCGAAGGGCTCGTCCTCGCTCGACAGGTCGTGCTCGCCCAGGCGCAGTAGCAGGTCGGCCGGCGGCACGCTGCGCACAATGGAAGCACGCCGTTTAGAGAGGCTCACAAAGGGCCACGACATCTCGAACCCAGATGATATTTGTGTGTGTATCATTGCTTGTGGATACAGCATGAGGACGTATGAATTTATCTGTATATGTGGGCGTGCATGTGCATGAGTGCGTATGTGTGTGCGTCTGTTCATGTGTGTATATGTGTGCAGGTGCGTGCGTGCGTGCTGCATGCGTGCTTGTCTGAGACGTGTATGAGTGCTTAGACGAGAGTAATCATGAAGGTGCGCTTAAATGCGTGGATTTACGAATGAGCATGTTCACATTTAACTCTCGGAAGATACGATAAAGTGTTATTATCGGACGGCGTGAGGTCAACACATTGGGATTCGTCACTAAATAACTGCATGGCTTTATGGTCGGATTTCACTTTCATCCAATGAGGCACAAAAAATACTTTTCTCTTTTCGTTAGCGTTCCTTTTCATTCCGAACAAACTGTTGAAAAAAGTTGGAATTTGAGGTTTTTGCCATATCCCAATTCATTTCAGCACATGATAGGTTTATGGCAGAGGTATACCGCTATACTTCTAACTGAAGAAATGCGGGATCTGCCGTTATTAACCTGAGCGCCTCAAATGTTCTCACGACGCTAGACAAAACTTAAAATTCAAACCAGGCGTCATAAACCCCGAATGCGTAATCAACCTCTCGTATATGTTCATCTTACGAAATAAAATGACATAGAAAGCTTTTAATTGGCATGCAAATATGGATTCTTCGGCTAACCAAGTCAAAGTAATTTATTAATTATTTATTTGTTATCAAAGTGGGCTTTCGCAGAGTTGTACGATTTTTCCATCAGTCTCCTATGATGTAGTTTTTGGCGTTAAAATTGTCTTCTGAAGTACGCAATGGCATTCATAGATACTTGGTATTTTGACAGCTTGAATCACCGTCCGCAAAATATGCAAGATGAATTAATAGGAAGAATATGATGATAAACAGCTTCAGGATTTTTCAGTAATTTTTATTGCACATCTTTCTATTTGATTATGATTTTATTTTCCAGTAATACAGATCATGTATGAGCTGAAGGTCAGTATTTGATTATGAATGATCACACGCAATGTAGTAGAGCCGATATGAGGGCAATTCGTCGGAGGAAAATGAATGCACGTCAGTACATTAAGTTAAAGAGGTGAGTGGACAAGGACGATGAATATCTGCAGGGATTTATGATCTCCGCACAATGTTAAAATGTATTTGTTGTTTTCGGAGTATGTATTTAGTGCGTAATTGCAAGAACCTTAAACAAGTTTTTAAGTGTTTTATTATGCATTGTTTCTGCCACGTGACCGCCCAGGTACCGGTCCCGAGCGACGAGTTCTACTTTCCGCACGTGTGGCTCGAGAATCCTAGGCATTAAAAGTTGACTCTCATATTGAGTTTAGTCTCCAAGATGTTTTGCTAGTTCTGAACTTGGAGGCTAGGCATTTCATTTCCAATAGAAAGATATACTCTTCAAAAGATAGGAGAATAAGCGGACTTATAAAAGCTTTTTATTCATTAAAGTACGCGAAAACTACAGCGGTAACATGGTCTTGTATTAGAAGATAAAACAAACATTTTATATTACAATGATCTGGCTCATAACTACGCACAAAAAACAAACATTTTGGCAAAGTTTAGCGAAAAAAAATATTTTCAGTGAATTTTATTATGAATTCCCGCATGCTAGATGTCTATTTTGCCGTGATCGCTAAAGATTTGCACGGTCCTGGGCAGGGTGTATTTATGTCTTGTGTCGGTACAAATTTTGGCAAATGGTGCCTGGTCTGCACCGAAGTTGACGGGCCATATGCAGCTAAGGTCTAACGGTTTTGCTACTTCTTCTGGAAAAAGTAGAGCGGATAGAGCTTCGGAGCGCTCTAGCAGTTTAATTTAATAATACATCAATGGTTTAGAACTAAAAGCTGCAAAAACATGCGACCAGAGAGCTCCAACAATCATTCTTCGCGCACGGTCGCGTCAATGCGCGAGCGCTGGGCACACAAAATTATGTCGAGCAGTAATGGGATAAGGGTGTCAGTTTGGTTGTGTCGATAACACTCACCAGAATTCGCGATCCATGGATTTGGGCTGCTTGCCACGCGCTGGCGCAAGTGTATGGAAAGCGATGGGAACGAATTCAAAAAGTGATCAGTGCATCACTTAAAGACCAAATGTAGCAACCAGGTACAAAAATAATTTTGAAAATCCGTTACCACGTAAAAAGTTGGTAATGGATTCATCACTTTTAAATCCGCTCTCGTAGTTGACAATAATATTTAATCTTTTGATTGTGAAGAATTATCCATCAATCTTTCTTTTCTGGCCGCTCACTAGGCCCATGATTATCCGTTTTGTTCGCTATTTCCCGACTTCTGAAATGACTTTGTCACTTAATTTCTCATTATTTCCATTTTCTTTCAGCCTAATATAGTATGTTTCTTCAGCAAATGAAACTCGATGAGATTTTTTTATAAGTGATCGTGAATGTTAATGCTCATTTCCAACCATTTGCTTTCAAGGTCTCGCATCAAAAAACATTCTTTCGTCGAGATGGAACAATTCGCTTAGGCGCTTTGCTTATCGTAGTCATCAAAGCCGCCGCATCCATTTTTTCGAATGATACAAGCAGTGCACAAGGAGACCTTCAGCAAAGAGCCGAACAGGTGGAAACGGGCTTTGTGAGATATTCTCTGGCCTTGTGCTCGCGCAGCTAGCGAGCTGCTTGCACATGCGCCAGTGCGCCTCTTGCTGAAAGCGCGCCATTAATTCATTCTGACAGTTGGTCTTAGTGGTTTCCCTTCTCTGAAAGGGGTATTACGGCTTGAATCCATAATTCACGTCTGGCTTGAGTTTTCCAAGCCTACCTCTTTAGATAATAATAATAATAATAATAATAATAATAATAATAATAATAATAATAATAATAATTGTCACCATCCTGTCACCGAAAGGCCCGGGATCGAGTCCTGGTCGGGGCAACCAATTCTCTGAACAAATTTAATTATTATTATTATTATTATTATTATTATTATTATTATTATTATTATTATTATTATTATTATTATTATTATTATTATTATTATTATTATTATTATTATTATTATTATTATTATTATTATTATTATTATTATTATTATTATTATTATTATTATTATTATTAATATTATTATTATTATTAATATTATTATTATTATTAATATTATTATTATTATTAATATTATTATTATTATTAATATTATTATTATTATTAATATTATTATTATTATTAATATTATTATTATTATTAATATTATTATTATTATTAATATTATTATTATTATTAATATTATTATTAATATTATTATTATTATTAATATTATTATTATTATTATTATTATTATTATTATTATTATTATTATTATTAATATTATTATTATTATTATTATTATTATTATTAATATTAATATTATTATTAATATTATTATTATTAATGTTGTTGTAATCCATTGTATTTTTACAGAACAAATGACATTGATCAAACTGAAAAAAGCTCGGCAGATTTCGATCATTATCATGACATGATTATCGTTAGATACATTGGGTACATTCAAGGAATCTACTACTAACAGGTAATAGAAAAAATACATTTTTGCAGTATGTCCGTTTAAAAATTCTCATAATTAGACTTAAGTTAAATACCAAGCATGTTACTTCGAATTAATTAGCATTTTTGGACTTCTTTTCTAATTTGAAGGTAATATTGTTCTCAAATTATTTTGTTTGACAGAATTCATTCAAACTTGAATTTTGAAATCAAGATTTGTTTTTACATTTTTGCGTTTCCTGGATATAAAACCACACAAAAATGTGTGTGTTAATGTATAGCTTTGTTAAGTGTCATATAACTAATATAGTTGAAATCGACATTGTCTTTTCTCCATACAATTGTTGTAGTTCGAGAATCTAATTCAAATGTTTATTTTCCAAGTTGCTACATTACAACTGATCAAATGTTAGTGTAATTCGTGAGTTGCAAAAAGTTGCAAAGGCTTTTCTCTAGCTTTGATTCAAACACACATACATATTTAGTACAATTCTTTCGTAAGGATTATAACTCACTTTTCTACACAATGAGCCGCTGTTACAGCCCAGTTCTCGTTCAGCAACGCCGCCCCACATTTGTGCAAATATGTGTTAGTTCGCCACTGCCGAAGGGATATCTGAAACAGAAAATATAACTTTAAAATGTAGCAAAGGATATGGAAAAATTTGTTGAAGTAGAATGCAAGGAATAGTTGATAAACGCAATAAAGGGCACCTTTTTCCTTTGTTGAATATTGTAAACAATGACTGTATTAAGATAATTTTAAAATAAAATAGAAATAATTATTAATTACCAATTCTGTCTCAGAAATTCTGTTTTAATTTTTACTCATATTTTGTAGTATTCTTCTTTGATGGCAAATACAAACTAGAAATACTTGCTAGAAAAAGATGTATGTTTTTGAAGAGCGGTTACATGGGTAAGGTTGAATGGTTTACATAAAATTACAAGTGATGAAAAAAAGGTAAAAAACTATAATAACATACGTATTACTGTCTGTTTTCATTATTTCTGTCTTTTGATAGTTCCACGGGGAGGATGCAGGTAGCACGCCGTCGTCCAATTGTATATTTATTTCGTATTTTTACCCAATGTATTGAAAAATATTATCACGTATTGATCGCATTCTGAAGGAACTCCAACGGATGGCATTTCAAGAATAACATAATGTTCTAAAAAGTATGTTTCTTCTTGGAGGTATTTATGAGGGTGGGGGGCAAACTGCCATTGTCCCTTCTAAAATACTTGCTGGATCCTCTCCTACTTATATTCGTAATGTCATTGAAGCAGAGTTTTACGTGCGTCGTTTCCAATTTGTGTACGACTCACCGTGACTCCTAGTTAGTCTCCAATGAGAATGACCTCCCAAGCATTAGTCTAAAATAACAATATTCGAACGCATGTGGCGTTCTTACCCAGCGATTACGGGACTTAGTAGGCTAGAATTTTTGGCGGGTTTCCTTGCGCCAGCCCCCCTCTAGGATAATTTATAAACATGAGGTGTGACATGATCACTGTGACTTTTTCATCCTTAAAAAAATAATAGATCTTGTAAGTTTCGCAGTGAAACTCAACCCATTTCCTCCTATATTGAAATTAGAATTGTAGAAAAACTGTTCTGAATATGTTTCCTTCCTCCGAAGCAGAAATATCTTCTCAAAGACAAAAAAGATTACCCAAACTTCTAGTCAAGGAGATTAACATTTGCTTGATTTCATAAGGGATCTAAGTTCGACTATGAATGCAATTTGCCCAACAGAGCAACATTGAAAACCGAAGAAGCAAAATGTGGCATGTCTCCTCTTTTCTTCCACCATTTCGTTACGCACATGTGAGAATTACAATTCATTAGCGAGTCTACTTTGCCTTGCAAATATATTGGGCTTAGAGTTAAAAAGTAGTTTTTCAGGCTCATTATACTGGGATGGTTTAATTCAGAGCGCAAAGAAAATTTAAATGTAAGATTTCAGTGACAGTGAGAGATTACGAAGAATCCTTTCATTTTCTTGGGGGGGGGGGGGCGTCAAAAATATCTGAAAGAGCATTCGAAGTTCAGCGGAAAATATAACACTAAAACAATTTATGTACGAGTTATTAATGATAGAATAGCAATTGTTTTTCTCCCTATTCTGTACTAAAATAACCATTGGAGAAGAAGCAATGAAAAGTGGCCAGTATGTATTGCTTACGCGTCAGTGAACAGCCAGTCAGTTGGTGTGTTACAAACTCTCATGATGGTCTAGAGATTTTTAGTCACCTACGCTGTTGGCGGACGAATTGTGAGGTTGCTTATAAACTAGACGCCTAGGTTGTTTGGATGCGCTGTTTGGTATGAACGTTATTAACAGACTAAAGTAGTTCTTTTTCTTCAATATTATCAAGCCATCATGCTCTCTTTGGTATGAACGTTATTAACAGACTAAAGTAGTTCTTTTTCTTCAATATTATCAAACCTCAGGTAATGATACTTCCGATAATCGATCAATATCAACACACCATTCAAAATAGAGGAAGTTATATCCATTTTATTTAACATTTAAATATATTTTAGAACAAACATTCGTTGCAATCCGCATTCAGTTTCTACAAAAATCATTTATTCATGCCAGAGGAATGTATGTTCCCTTTTAAACGAATTAAACTAATGACAACAAATTAAATTAAATTAAATTCATTTATAAATAAATTAATGATAAATATTTTATTAAACGACACTGTACTTTTGGCATAGCTATTATCGATTCACCAGTACTGAAAATAACATAGATTATGCTGAAAATGAAACTATACCCTCTTTAAGTATCGGAAGTGAACAACTTCCATTCTGATGCATTTCCCAAAACTCTCATAAGTGTTTTTGAGCTCTAATGTTCAGAAACATAATAAGACAGCGAAAATCCTGAGCTTTGCTGAAAATTCGTACGATCCTACTCTGCTGAAATGTGCACGCCATTACATAACTCCTTTGTTGTCTTGTTCGACTGCTTCCGCATTCGTTTGTCCCTTGATGGAACCATCATTTCGTACAAGGCCGACGACTTTACAGGCGGTTGAGTGGAACCCGTCTGCTGACAGAGAAAACCTGTCGAGCGTTTTTGTGATGATTTTCACACCAAACAAAACCAAGACAATGCACAAGAAATGTTTTCAGAAATGATTCGAGTCACGATGTTTAATGCAGTAGTGCCGAACGTGTACGTGTGGATAGCGAATTACTTCACCTAAATAACTTCTTTGAGTAAATTGCGTTGGCCATTTTATACAAAATAATATTGTATAAATATATAATGTTGTTACAATTCCAAACAGTGTGCAAATGTATTATATCAATTATTTTTGAGAAACCCTGAAATGATACAATGGGAACTATCCAAAACTACTTGGGTAGCATGTTCTTCTTTTAGCACACAAACTACTGTCAATATTCGTGTATGTAGCTAAATGTAAAATTAGGCGAATTTATTAAAGCACATCGATGGTCAAATTGTAACAAGGCGAATCCCAAGAATTCTAACTTTTTAGAAGAGAAAATAAATTCGTGAAGTTTCTATTACAAGCTGAAAAATGTGACTGATATCTGCCATTTTTACACATTTTCAGTTAATATGTGTGATGAGTGACGTTAGAAATCGGTTCTTACTATTCGTCTTGCCCCGCCATTCAGAATAATTTAGTTTATTCATTCCGGATTTCAAAAAGAGCAGCGCACCATAGCAGCCTTTCGCAATGTGAGTCAAGCATTCGACCCCATTTGGCCTAATTTGTACGTTGTGAAAGCTCGGTATCCAACTCTATCTCCTTTCAACCATCCATAGTTTCATCTTATCAGATCTCTCATTTTCAGTAAAAATTCAGACTCATCTTTCCCTCTCATCTTAGCGAGCGTTCCCTAAGGCTCCCCTCTTTCCCCAACATTATTCAACATTTTCTCCACAGATACACCCCCATCTCGATTTATAAACACATCTCACTTTATAGACGACACTTGTCTATTTCTTTCTGGTCCCAAACACACTTGCTGACCACCCTCAGGGGCACTGACACCAAATCGTACAATGAACTACCAAATGGGGAATCATGCTCAATCCCGAAGACATCCGTCATTTGTAGAGCCGAAAGGCTGATCTATGCATATTCTAATAATAATAATAATAATAATAATAATAATAATAATAATAATAAATGAATTAGTAAAACACAAACAGCTCCAACCGGCGTCGCAGCGCCCGCAGCTCTGCTTCGCCAACTCAAAAGTCAGAGATTGATTCCTAATAGCAAAAGTTACATTTAATAGAACTAATTACGTGATTAGTCCTATTACTAGTATACTAATTATTAATTACAAAGGCATTATTCAAATTTTACTAATTAGCAAAGGCAAAAGAGAAGCAATTAGCAGAGGAGAAGTTTGAAGATCGGCCTCTCCTTAATTCGACGTTTCCTTTGTTCGAATGAGGCAAAATGCAAAGAAACAAAGTCGGAGAAGATGAAGATGTGAATATAGTGATAATGGGTTAAGTCTTCCTGGAGGATATTATCTTATTTTCTCTCTTTTTACTGAACTAGGTATAGAGCTAATCTCACACACGTTCGAAACACACATGGTAATATTAGAACGTAGGGCATTCCAACACATGTTTATATACTGTAAAGCATTTGATGAAATTGCGTATACCTTATTATGCGAGATTCTGCACACCACACTAATTTTAAATTCGCGAACGAAGACTAATTTTTTTATTCCGACGAAGTAACGTTTAATGTAATAATATATACATTGTAGGATTATTTTTATTTAATCCATAAACCAGCAATAATGTACCATCACTTTTATTTTACAAAATATACAATTCTCTGGACCACCCTTAAACATTTCACTTTGGAACCAATAAATAGAACATAATTATAAGTTTGCGAAAGTTAGTCATACTAACATAAATAAATAGAGTTTGGAATGTAATGCTGATAAAACAATATAATGCGACTAAAGATGCCTGAAGAAAATTGTGACGTCATCTCTTGAGACTCCGAAACACCGAAAAAAAGGGTAGAGAACTGAAAACTGTGGGAGACGTAATCAACTAATTCGTAATGGATACAAGAAGACGACAAATGACCGACCAAAATGAGCGAGGATACGAAGGAGGTAGAAAACAAAGAAACAAAAGAAGAGGAAAGGAATCGGAAAAAACAAAAAGAGAAAATTCGAAAGCGAATTGGAATGAGAAAAACAAAGGACGCAGAGAAAAAATAAAAATAAAATAATAGTAGTCATAATAATAATTATTATTATATTAATTATTATATTAATAATAATATTAATAGTATTAATAATAATAATAATAATAATAATAATAATAATAATAATAATAATAATAATAATAATAATAATAATAATAATAATAATAATAATAATAATAATAATAATAATAATAATAATAATAATAATAATAATAATAATATGATGATGATGATGATGATGATGATGATGAAGAAGAAGAAGAAGAAGAAGAAGAAGAAGAAGAAGAGAGGCGAGTGGGAAACCTAAGTACAAATCAGTCATAGTGGTGCCGTGATTTCTCCAAAAACCTCTCGTGGGAAAAGAAACCCGAGAAAAAGCGCTCAGCGGAGAGCGGCGGCCGCCGCGAGGGCCGGAGGAGCGGCCGCCCTAGGGCCCAGTGGCTGCAGCGTCCTTCGAAGACGCCGCCGACCGCAAGGCTCTGGCTCCGGCGGCGGTGGCTGCGCGGACGCGGCGCTCGTTAATCGGTGCCCCGGAGCGGGCGCAGCGGCCGTTGCGCAACGACGTACTCCAGGTATTCCAGGAACAGGCGTCGCGCCGCTCCGCGCCGCCCGCCCAGCGCAGTCGCCACAAAAAGAGCCGGCCGCCGGACCGGAGCGGCGACTGACCGCCTCCTCCGTCGCCTTCACTTCCTTCGCCCCCTCTGTCATCACCGCTTCCTCTGCCTTCTTCACTTCCTCCGCCTCCCCCCCACTTCCTCCCCCTCCTCCTCCACCACTGCCACATCATCCGCTTCCTCCGTTTTCTTCACCTCCTGCACCTCCTTCAGATTCTCCGTCTCCCGTGACCCGTAAGAGAAGCGAAGTTCGTCCAGAAACGTGAGATCCGGCGCAAACTTATGTGTAGGCGTGCGGTGATTTCCCTCTTCAGTTATCTCAGCCCGCGGGACAGCGCCCCAGCCAGCAGAAGCTCTAAGTTCCCGACTGGTCTCCGCGTATGTGTAGGCGTAGTGCATGTCCCAAGTCAATATGTAAGTCTTTTCCGGTTTCACTAAGATGTGGCGCCAGCAAACAGTACGTAGCGTATGAATTTGACACTACGTCAGATTGCTCGTCTGACCTACTAACACATTCAAGAAGAGTCCGCTAAACACTAGTGTCTGTGTTGTATCTTTCAGTGATCATGTCGACGTTTGTGCGAAAAAGAACTTTTGAGGCACGCATTACTTTTCTTATTTAATCAAAAGAAAAAGGCTGTGGAAACCATCGATTACTGGTAGAAACGTATGGTGAACCTTTCCATCAATTAGAATATGTGGGACATTGTTTGGACTATTTAAACGTGGTGATTTCAAAGTGAAAGACAATTCGCGCTCTGGTAGATCAGAAAAGGGCGAAGACGAGCAATTGCAGGCGTCACTCGATGATCCTAACCCATACTCAACAGCAAATGGCAAAAGCATTAAATGTGGCACAAGAAAGAATCATTAGACGAAGAATCATTACAAGAAATAGAGAAGATCAATAAACTCGGTAAATAGGTCCCACACGATTTGAATGCACGATAATGCGCCGTCTCACACAGCGAAGCCAGTGAAAGGCACCATGAAATCGCTTAGATGAGACATTCTACCACACCCGTCGTAGACTCCCGACCAGGCGCCATCTATCACCTCTTCGCATCAATGGGGCACAAGTTCGCAGAGCAGCACTTCATCAATTTCGAGGAAGTTGGAAAATGGCGCGTTTGTGGCAAAAGACAAGCAATTTTTCTAGCATGGTATTCATAATTTACATGAAAGATGGACGAAGTGTGTAGAAACCAATGACCAATATTTTCAATGAACAAAAAATGAATTTCCCCTGAAATTTACGTGTTTTTTACCCAAAATCCGGCAAAAAACTTATGCATCCACCTGGTAAGAGCAAGTGCTTGTAGAAGGGGAGATGATTGGAAGAAGACGAAACAGTGGATGGAAAGATTGCACGCGGTCCGTGGCTCGTGTTTTAGCGTACGCATGGCAGGTAAATGCGAGTGTGTTTGTGTGTATGAGGGGAGATAGGGTGAGGAACGGACGATCTTGCGCGGTCAGTGGTCCGTCTGTGAAGGTACTGCTCCAGCATTCGCCTGGTATTGCTTGAAGAAACCACGAAACAAAATCGAACAGAGCAGCCGTCCGCTAGAATTTTCCTCTAGATTGCGGCTGAAAATTGACTCGTGTATTCGTCCACACAGTAGAATTACACCCATATGAATAAAAAACGCGGCATTGGTATAACAACCCGATACGCTAACCGTTATTCCACCAAAGTTTGCGGGCTCCAACCCCATCGAAACCGTGGATTGTTAAGGGCATAAGAATCCTTCATACGCATTTCTTCAGAGGGGAAGTAATGCCGGATGTCCCATGTAGATTTAGTGCATATAAAAGATCCTCAAACCTAAAAGAAACTTCCGAACTAAATTCAAATAACCTGAGTGATACCTTCTTTCTCCGTTAGGCGGTGGGGAGCGCTTCGGGGCTAGAGTTCCCCGCGACCAGGCTTGTCAAAATACTCACGGACAAGCTCCTTGCCAGTGGAAAGGCTAGTGTTCCTGCGAGCACGAGCACTTCCCCCGACTCCATTTTCATTTTCCCTCCAAGTCCAGAGAGCTCCAAGTACACGTGCGAGTTCTAGCGGTGAAGTTAAGCACAAATCGCGTTCCAAATATCACGATGGATGGATGTTTCACAGGAAAATGTCAGTCGGATGTTCCTTAGCCAGCAACCGAGATTTGATTTATAATATATTTAATTATTTATTGCCTTGTTTCATACATGTTTATAGTCTTTTTAAATTTTGCCTCGCATAATCATTTTTGTCAGGGGCAGGATATATGTTTGAATGGAAAATTCTTTGCCTGTTTTCGTGTTGGTTTACTTTTTATTCAATTTTGAAAGTTTGGTTATATTATATTAGTAAAGCAATAATATTAAAATAATTAACAAGTCTCAATGAAGTCTATTTTCTCTAGAAAAACCTTCTCTTAGAATTATTTTCTCATCTTTACGGGCGGTCAGCTCTTGTAACAATTATTGTTCGTAACCCGAACGTAGCAAATTAATGCATTTATTGCACTCTTTAAGTACATGCGATTAGAAGTAAAGATCCCTTCGATTCAAAATGTTTAAATTTTAATTCAAATATTACTGATGTACCCGATCTGGATGGTCGCGGTTGCTAAGAGCGTGTACCGACTCGGTGTTTTGGTCCGAAGGGTTGGGGTTTCGAGTCTCGCCTTGGGCATGGTTTTTTGTCCCTTGTCTCTCATGTATGTGTTGTCGCCCAGGGCCTCGCGTTTTGCTGACCCCAGGTCAGAGGAGCCTGCAGGAGTGCTAGTGTATGGTCGAATATGCGTCTCATTGGGACGTAAAGCGAATCCCGATGTAGGCTGGAATATACCCTAGGGGAAAATACGGATGTATTTCATTTTAATGGATAATTTATTTCCGTTAATAGAGGATATGGGAATGAATGTAGCTACGTTTGGAGAAAAAACTGCCAACTGACTTCTCCAAAAAACTGTTATGAGCTAGGCATTTAGTAACGTACGCCATTCAGTAGAAGTGTGCGCAACTCTTACTTTTAAATTTCGCGGCAGTTGCTCTGTTCGCAATGCCCACGAACTCTAGTACGCAAGTTACCCTATTCGCAACCTTGTCTCTCATGTCTCTTGCCTGTTCTAGATCACGAGACCACAAGTTGTAATCCATTTCACCCCATTTCTTCAGCTCTTCGTCCCCCATATCAATCCTTAAATCTGCATAAGGAATGTGAAACGACAAGGAAAATGATTTTAGCCTAAATAGTTTTCTTCCGTGTCAATTTTACCAGCCAAAA
This sequence comes from Gryllus longicercus, assembly GCA_038098605.1. NCBI lineage: Eukaryota > Metazoa > Arthropoda > Insecta > Orthoptera > Gryllidae > Gryllus > Gryllus longicercus. The sequence continues at coordinate 632,432 of JAZDUA010000608.1, forward strand.
ATCGAGTAATTATTATGCTAATTTTTAAGTTATAGGAACATGGCTATAGGAAAATTTCGGCGAGGTTCTCCCCCCTCCTCCGTATTTAGGCCCGGTCAATGGGATGATCCCCTTTCCATAAGGCCCATTCGCTCTTGATAAAAGATCTCCGGCAAGCGTCCGAGGTACGGAGGAAGCGACGTGTTTGCTGAACCCAGGACTCCATGTCGTGTTACGAGTCACGTCGAATACAGACATACTGACTTAGCTCAGAGCCAGCGGTACCGTTGTCTCTGCAGGGGCTCTCATCGGGAGATTCTAGGGGTCGAGATATCTAGGTCCAATTCCGCCGCTGTCTGGAGGAGAATTCTAGCGGCCGGTTGCTCTGATTTGTAGTTTTTCGTTGTTGTTTTTTTCGATCAATACCAGGCGAAAGCCGGAGCAGTCCCCTAACAAACGGAGTAACGGACCGCGAGCGCTCTTTCCTTCCCCTTTCTTCCCCTATTTTCACCCCTTCATTACACACACACACACACACACGCACACTTTCATGCACTACACTACCACAGGACACGTCGGGAGACTAGTCGAGAACTTAGAGCTTGTTCCGGCTGGGGCGGTGTCCCGCTGATGGGAGATATTTGAATGGGAAAAACCCCGCTCGTCGACGTTTAGGTCGGTGCCGGGTCTCAAGTGGGGGCCATTCAGTGGGGGAACAATATCGCCAACATTCGCGGTAAAAGAATGCACTACACGTACTAATGACCATAGAAATTGACGCGCCTGGAAACTCGAAATAATCAATCGAACGCTTAGAGCTTGTCCCGTGTAGAGTGGGGCTCGCTGGAGGGAATTCCACGGCAAGTCGACATATACCGACACCATCCAGGGGAGGGGGAGAAACGCCGTCACTTCCAGCTATAAAAACATCCACTACACTAACGGGACTAATCACCATAGCAGTTTCTGTGCCCGGAAACTTCAATCAAACAATCGAACCGAAAGCGAAAGAGATTTTTGTAAAGATTGTAAATTTGTGCAACCCATATCTTTCTACATGTTATGTTAAAATTTAAAGACAAATTTAAAGACTAATCTATCTGAAGATTATTCTTCAAAACTGAGGAATCATGTTTTTATAAAACAAGTCTGTGCTTAGGAAGTTAAAATCTCAGCGCAAAATAGTGACGAACGTTTGGAGCACCGAACTTCCTAACGTCATCCGCGAAAAAACGCTCGTTTCAGCGGACTGGGAGAAAAGACTCTTTACCAAGAACCAGAGAGTTTCAAAATTTTGTTGAATTAGAAAGTATTCTGTAAAACAAACAAATCGCAAATGGAGATTCGAAGAAGAAAATTGTTGATAATTCGTAGAAAGTAGAATGTAATTGAAAGCCCTTTGGCTACTTTGTTTTGAAGCAAACGTATTAACTAAAACATAACTTCTTTATCTGTGTGGGTTTTGGGGAACATGCTGTGCTGCTGAGGTCATTGCAGTAATGCCGGAGCCATTTCTGGACGTAGCAAATATCTAACGCAACTGTTTGTTGTTTAGTTGTGTGAAATTAAGACAAATGAACTCGTTGCTCAATGACTGGTACTGGTCTTAACATTTTCATCCAGAATGACACCAACTCCACATTAACGGGCATCCAGAACAAAAAAGACTATTTGCACAGTTTGAAGCACCTTCTTTAGCATATTATGCCTCTTTTGAGCCTCTGCGCATGCACAACTCGAACCAGATAGAATCTTCTAGACAAAATGGAGCCAACAAGTAAACCGAAGTAGCCGGTCTGGTGACGCATGTGCTGGGCGCAAATGTTGTCACCAATCTACGGTTCGAATCCCTCACCAAATGCGTTTCTGGAACGGGGTCATTTCTAGTCCTCAATATATCTTTAAAACTTAATCCTATAAAATTATCCATCGGTTAGTAAAATTATTAAATTTCAATTTAATGTTTAATAATTGATCAGTATTTATTAAGTGTGCGCAATAAATAACATGGCTGGATTGAATTGAAAAACAATCAACATAAGTTGATTTTATTTCCAATAACTTCTAAATTGACTTTTCTACATCCATTTAATACTTTCCAAGAATTTGCAGTGTTTGAAAGAGGAGTTGAATTTGTTTCCATACGTAGTAGGTTAAGTCTTAAATCAAAGATGATTAGTAAATAATTGCGTAGTATATGAAGACGATTCTGACTGAATGAGAGACAGGGAAATGGGAGACCGCTACAACCTCCCATGGACTCGCTTTCATTTCAATTCAGTTCAAAATGTCTTATTTTTACGTGGTAAGTCTGCTCTTCCGCCTGACTACGTAAATTCGCTACGCTACTTTAGCTATCTAGCAGAGAAAGAAGGAATTACTCGGGCAAGGAAACAGGCGATTAGAGTTTAGCTCAGAGGCTTCATTTAGGCTTGAGGATCTTTTACAAGCAGTCAATCTACCCCGTGGGACAGATGGCTTTACTTCCCCTCCGAAGGAAGGCGTACAAAGGATCCGCACGAAGGATCACTTCGTCCGCCTCAGTTGAGACCGGGTCAAGCCGTGATTGGAGGAGTGACGCTGCGCGCACTCGCGTGCCATCGCGGGGCGACGCCCGCGCGGTCATCGTCACCGGCGTCACCCGCGAGACGTCCGCCCGGGGACGTCGCGCTCCCGCCCACACTCGCTCGCATCAGTCACTCACTCACTCACCTGCCAGGGCCACTTGCCGAAGGTCGCCTTCTCGCCACCGACCACCCGCGACTCCGGGAAGAAGCGGCGTCCGCACACTGAAAGCACCAGGAGGGTGGTGTTGAGGGCGCCCATGGCGTCGCGCACGGGCCGCATGCGCGCGCGCGGGGAGCTGCCGCCGGCCGGCCGGCAGACGCAGCAGCAGTGCGAGTGGAAGGCCGCGCCCGCGTGCGAGCCAGCCAGCGAGCGTGCGTGCGTGCGTACACGCGTCGGAGCGTACACGCGGGGCGGCGCGGGCCGGGCCGAGCCGGGCCGGCACGGCGCGCCGCGTAAACAACGCGCTGAGCGCCGAGCGCGCCTCTGCCGGCCCGAGCGAGAACTATGCGGCGCGACCGTGAGGTCCTTGGCCCAGCCGCTCGGGTTGTCACGCTCGCTCGCACGCGCGCCGTCGCGCGGTTTCCCTCTCACTTACGCCGCGCGGGTGGGAGTGAATCAGACGGCGTTTCCCAAGCGCATTTTCCACCTCCTACTCTCCCCCCCCCATGCATTTATGCCACTTCTGCCGATTAACTTTGGTACTATTTTCCCTTTTCAACTGATCCGTTAGATACCATAGGGTCGGGTATGCATGACTTCTCATCTTTTTCTCTTTTTTTTTTTTGTTTGTACCACAAACTTGAAATTTGTCTTGGATTATTTTAATGCATTTCATAAAATAAGCTATCTTTCAGTCTATTTTGGTCTTTCGTAGGGGTTTCTGTAATTTTTTATATTTAGGTCACAATTTTTTAATATTTTTTCGTTATCTGAATAATTTCCTTTCCATTCGACTCACTAATGAACATTATGCACTTAAGAACATTGGATAATAATTCTCAGAATTACAGCGTACGTGGATATCTTTCTTTCTCTATCTTTCAGTAGATAAAAGGTATTAGTAATTGTTTGCAGAGCGCATTGCTCGTGAAATGGCTAAAAGACGATACATCTATTCTCGATAACAAAGAAAAAGCTAATGTTGTGAAAGAAAAATATCGCCGAAACTTTCCTGGCTTCTGGTATGGATCGTTAAAAGGAAATAATGTGCAAGAAGCAATCCATTTGCAGTGGCCTAGCAGCTAAGATAACTAAAACAATGTTTTTCCTCTATATTTTTGTACACTTATATAATATTCCGATTTTTTGCATTCGATTGACAACACATTAGAAATGCAGTAGTAAATATGTTGTTAGGCCGTACTTTGTGATATGCTTTCACAGATTTTAGATCATCATTACAAGCTCGTTTTCAAAATTTTTAGGTTTACATACCCCAAACCTAGTTGACATTCTTGGGATAGACGTTAAATTAAGAAAGGATATGTACTAAAAAAAATTTTGTACAAATCGAGTATTTCTCTCTCTCTCTCTCTCTCTCTCTCTCTCTCTCTCTCTCTCTCTCTCCCTCTCCCTCTCTCTCTCTCTCTCTCCCTGTCTTTCATTGTCTTCCAGCCCCTTCCTCCTTTCTCTCACTTTCTTTCTAGCCCATTATTTCCTTCCTTCTTGCTCTGTTCCCCCTATCTCATCCACTCTCTCCATTTTTTCTTTCCCTCTATCCGTTCTTCTATTCGTCGGTCTCGTTCCATTCGATTAAGTTTTTAGTTTTCTCTTTCGATGACTCAAAACCTTCATTTTATTAATTTTGGTAATATTTTCGCTCCAATCACGTTTTACCTGGATTTATGTTCGTTTCGGGTAACTAGATTCATATTTTCAACTGCAATCGAGCGGGTTTTATTGTTATTTTTATCCAATTTATCCGTTTTTTTCCCCAACTTCACCTTTCACTGACAAAACGAAATTCATTTTATATCCTATCTGATACCTAACTTTTTATATACTTCTCTGGGGGAACCATATTGTTTGAAATTTTATTTAATTTTAAAATTAATTCATTTTATGTTTTTGTCCACTCTCTAGATACGAACTCTTGCAATTTTAAATATTCAAACACTTTCATTCTTCATTTTTTCTTTCCTTGGAATTTATGTCTTCCCTTCGTTTTGATTCATGTGTAATTAGTAGACATACGTAGTTGCATTTTGATTATATTTCATTTAGTTTCAACCTTTTTTTAAATACGGTTAGCAAACCCCTTTAGAATATAGGTTCTTTATTTGCAGCACGAAATGGGAAGTTATTTCTGACCCTTCATCTTATTCCAGGATTCGCGGTAAATGGCATACTTCGATAAAACTTGAACTCCGGTATATTTTGAACTGGTCAAACCGGACTGACCAAAGTGAAATATTTCACAGGCGGTAGCCCAAATTTGCCGAATAACGAAAGGAACGGGGTACTCTGAAGCCATATTTTCAAAATGTGAAGAATTTATGTTCTTGCACTTTAAATTTGACTGGACAGCTACTTCCGTGGCTGAATATTCTTGTTACGTGTGAACTAAGACGTGCAAGAATAATTTTCGAAATGGTCTCAGCTTAGAACAGTTCGAGCTCTCCAGATCTTAAGGCCACTTCACTGCCAGGATTTCATCGTCTTCCCCCTCGCTCTTCTTCCATCTTCCGCACCTGGCAGCACACGTTTCCGTTAATTTTCTTTGTAATTGCGCCATGCTTCCTCATGCGTTTCCTTTCCGACTCGCGTCATATTTGCACGTTAAGTATCGCCAAGGAGAGCCATCCACGGGTCTGAGTTGAATAACGTTGCGCAGTCTCGTAGAAACCTCTTAAATATAAACAATCTCCCAAGGTTCTTCCGTTGATCTTCTGAGCTCATGGTTCGTAGATCGTTTTGGAGTATCTTCTGTTTTATCTTATCTTTCATATGGATGATCGCCCGTGGGAAAAACGGTAAATCAGATGATCTTCCTTATCACGGAGGATGACAAGTATGTATCACTTTGATTTTGAGAAATTCTAAGATAATGGAAAGTCGAGAAGCACGCGTCAATATGAAGTGTTCATTGTAATAAGATACTTGATTTGCCTCACTCATATTTTCTGTGCCGTCATTCCTTCCCAACACTTTTCTTTAAAAGATTTATAGTGTTTTAATATTTATTTCATTGATATTTAATCTAAAAAACTAGGCGTAATTCCATATTTAATGGTGTTAGTGTTTTCGTGTAAATGTATCGGTACGTAGAAAAATAGGAAGTATTAAAAGAAATTAGATTAATAGCTTCACATGGTATTGAATATTTTATGGAGAAAAAATGTATAAAAATGACTAAAATTAACAAAACACCGCATCAGTTACATGTGAAAAATTACAATATTCCCAATTGGGATTGATAAATCCGTTTGTCAGATGAGACGGAACGCAATATTTGTTTATTTTATTTTATTTGTTTAGCCAAAAAAAACCAGTAAAAACTGTATGTGACGTATGAGGGAGAAGATCATCTGCACACGTTTTCTTGAGTTCCAAAATCCTTTTAACTATAAATAGTTGAAGGATGGGTAAAAGTTAAAGATAAATAAATAAAAATAAAGTTAAAAAATCGCGAGATTAGCAGCACTTGAAAAACTAGACATTTTCGTTCCCGAGTTATAGAAAACGTATTTGCAACTGTAAACAAACTGCAGGTTTGATTTTTCTCCATTGCTAACAAAATAATAACGCACCCTTACCTCCACTCCAACTACTACAAGTAAAAGGAGAGTTCAACAAAATGTTCGCATAGTGAAGGTACATTTACGCCCAAATACAAAACAAAGGGCCATCTCAGCATTTACACATCGTATCAGGGAAACTGGTAGAAAACCGGATCGTGATCGGGGGGCATTGACTCGGATGCTGAAGTACAATATTTGTCACAAGCATGTCTTTTAAAAAAAATTCAAATGCAAACTAATTATACATTGCTGCTTTGTTAAAATGAACATTATTTTTCTTTTTGATTATTAGTATAGTCTCTAATTGTATAGAAAAAGTTATGCAGCAGAAAAGATTTTACTTTTAACTTAAATTTCACTACCAACTTCAATTGTTTAATGTCATCTGGCAATGCGTTGTAAAGTAACGTAAATGTATTGTAAGTGGATTTCTCGTAGAGACCAGTTGATATAGATACTTTGTGAACGTGACTTATACGACGTGTGTTGTAATTATAAATATCAGTATTGCATGAAAATATGTCCCCACTGTTAAGTAAGGCAGTTTTGACAAATATTATAGATTCGTAAATAAATAGGCAAGACAATGGTAAAATTCCAAGCTCAATGAAGAGAGGTTTGCAGGTATCACGGGGATGGCATTTTTTCATTATTAAAATAATTTTCTTTTGCAATCTAAAGGTCTGGGTACTACATGATGAGGTTCCCCAGAATATTATGCCATATCTCGGGTGAGAATGCACATTTGCAAAATACACGCAACGAGCTGCATGAAGGCTGACAAAATTTGAATGAATTCTGAATGCCTAACGTAATGAACTTAATTTAGTGTTGAATTTTGTTCCTTTGTACATTCCATTTGAGGTTTGGAGGATACGTACATTCCATTTCTAGACGCTACCTCTTTGTAAGTTATTTTTATTCAGAAATAAACATTTGGAACATGACTTTAAAAGAATATTGCTCAAAGATAAACAGGTGGATATTACTGCCCGAACATAAAGCTTTGAACATTCAAATGTTAATCAAATTTTAGTAAGAAGACAAAGTGTCATCAAATTAAGAAAATGGTACACAATCTCTTTTGAATAACTTTTTCTGCAATAAATATTTCATTTAAGATGTTACCGAATAAAGCATGATAAATTTAATATTTATTAAGGCAGGTATAGCTTAATATTTATTTTCTCACAAATTCCGGTTTCCGTATCTCCTACATTCGTAATAAAGTCCTCAGTTCAACAATATTCCACTTATTTGAAATTTTATTTTGGAGTTGAAGCACATTAATTTCAAGCCATGTATCCAATGAAAATGTGTACGAATTTTTTTTCGTCTGTTTGTTATGCATTTTTTTTATTCTGTGGACCCGAGAGGAGTAGACACGAGGACCCCTTTAAGTCATAAATATTAGTTTGGAGAAAACAAGAGTTATATTATTTAGCCCTTTTTGATGAGTGATAACTTGAAAAATGTTTTTGTTCCCAAAGTTTTAATTTAATAAACAGGTAGCATACTAGAAAATTCTTTATAAATTATAATAAATAAATTAATTTATTTTATACGATGATAGTTTGACTTTAGACTGTCTTTAGATTGACTTTAGACTGTTTTGACTGTACACTGTTAGATGAATTTAGATTGTTTGGATTGGTGATTTCTAAGATATTACTTCAGAGACAACAATCATTTTTCTTTCTTTCTTCTTGATTTTATGTTAATAATTTTGTTACCGCAGTTGTTCGTTCGTCCTTCTGTCTGTGGTCAACACTAGTGCCTAAACCGTTTAGCCGATTTTCTCCAAAATTGATATTCCTTGATCGTTCTGAAGTAATTCAAGGCCATGCGAGTTTGAAATGGATATTTTGATTTTGGGGGGTACTTTACATGAAGCCTAAACAACACTTTCAAAATTTTCTCAAAAGTCTCCAAAGTTTTTGATTAAACTAAGCCCTCTGGTAGCAGAGAGAATACTTAAAAAAATGGCGCGGATCGGTTTTACGTTGAAATCTCTAAGTTTTCGATAATTTCAAAAGTATGAAATTAATATTAATGATAGATATTTTTCTTAAATGAAATCTATTCTAAAAATCCAAATGTTTAGATATTTTCATGTACATTTTTAATGAGTATTTTTTTGCGTAATTTCTGTTTGAAATTAATACAATTTATCCCCATTATTTAAACATAATTAATTTATGTATAATTTTCTGAAGTATTTAGTGTCTTAATAATGTAGCTGGTAACAGTGTATATACGCTTTAGTATCATGAACTTACGCATATTTCAAAATTACTTCAAACAATTCCAAAAATTAATAAAACATTAAAGAAATAATAGAAACCTTGTTTATAGTCTGACATATTGAGGAATGCTTCTGCTTCTTCAAGAGGAATCTCGCCATAACCTGGCGTTTCCGGTGTAGTCTCTGGGCTCGGACTTTCCGTACTCGCATTTTGTGAAGTTGAAACAGCCGCCGAACTGGTAGTCGGAGTAGTGCTGCTCTCTGTTGGCGCACTTGGAAGTTTCGTCGTCTGGCCGGTAGATGGCGGAGACGCCGCTGCTGTGGACGCTGAAACATGAAAATTAAATTAGAGTGGAGTAAATAATTTCGTACATCAACAAATATTAATTTTGCTTTACATTCTTTTACGGAAACGTTAAAGAAACCAAATACGTTTACAGAAAATATTGTAATATTTGTTGTCAATGTGATGGGAAAACTTATGATTGTCACTGCAGTGTGCTTTAGTGGGTGGTCACACATGAAGCCAAACGAGCTCCATTCCCGTGTTACAAGTATTATAATGATAGGTCATTGTTACATAGTATTAAGTACAATACACATTTAAATGAAATGAATATGGTAAATATTCTACACACATCTTAAATGCTCTATAAAGTATACAAAAATAAAACGTATAAGTATATATAAATATAAATAAAAACAAATATTTCGAAATGTTGATAGCGATAAAAGGATATAATATATTTTCAACGGGAGACGCGATTGGTCCGGAACAGTGTTTCTCAACCCTGTAGCTGCAAAATCCGCATTGATTAAAAAGGGGGTTCGTGAAATTAGCCTACAACATTGGACGTAAGCATTAATGAAATTATTTTAAAAGAAAAACAATTTATTAAAACATTTTACTTACTACATTTATAAGTACCTACACAGTTACATTAACAAAAATATTAATGAGATAGTTACGTTTGTTTTTCATTTATAATTTACTCCATGAATGGATGTAGGTTAGACACACAAAAGCAATCAAGTGACAAGAGACAAAAATAATATATAGTTTTTAGCGCGACCATAGATGAAGTACATTTCTGGAGAGGTAAGATGTGGCGAAAGGGATAAATGTCACCAATGCTTCAGCGACTTAATTTTCATTTTCACTTCGATAAGTAAGCCAAAACGCATCTGAAGCTTTTGATGTAAATCATAGTTGAAACGTTTTTATTCCAAGACAATTCAATGAGCTGACCGTGGATCTCAAGTGGTAACTTTTCAGTTACAACAACGTTTTTACTAAATTAACACACTATTCCATTCTTCAAGAAATCATTTTCATCTTCCGAGAAATCCCCACTAGCTAAATTAGATCTCACGGAAATGCATCTTCATGCCATCCAAACGTTACGAATAGTAGTACATTCTTTATCCAATTTTTACTTTCGCGCAATTTATTGTAAGAAAAACTCATATAATGGATCCCTGATATTCAAAAAGTGGATAAATCTTGTTCATATAAATAGTAAATGCCTTTCACTAATACGTTGTGCAATCAGCATTCACGTTTTGTGGCTCCTTGAAAAATTGGTATTGGCCTTCAATGATTAATTCCAACTTTCACCCAAGGTAAATGCATATTTTCTTAATGAGTAAAGTTCAGTAATTTAACTCGCTTCATTAAATGGTTCATCTAATTTATTTATGAATTCTAAAACTGTCATACCAAGATTTTTAGGAAGAGTTCGTAGTTAAACGCAGTTTATTCTAAACATGACGAATAAAACATCATAATTTTACAAGTCAATAAATTAACATATTGCATTCCTCACTAGCTTTTCTTACCGCTCGAGGTGATAACGGTTCAAGCGGAGAACAGGGATCTTCATTCTGTTTAATGTCTGCAGCAAAACCTGTCATGACTGTGTACATACATCTGCATTGTTGCTCCAGAGGACCCCCAAACAAAGAAGAAAGGGAATTTTGAAAATCTCCAGTTTTGCAGTTTCCACGCATGCTAGCTGGTAACTATATTAACGAAATACAGAAAGTGTGCGTGATTATTACATCCTCAATAATGTTCGCGTTTTTTATCAATGCATATTTGCAGATGATTTGTACTCATAATTTGTACACAATATTTTCAAACTTTGAAATAAGTTGACTGGAACTCTCCTATCAACATCATGATTTTCAATGTTTTATGGAGAGTAGAGAACAACTCACTGATCGTTATATTTCAATAAAACAAAGAACGTGCTTTTCTGAGAGGTTTTGTATTGCTCAGATTCACGAACCATGAAAAAGTTCTGCGAGTTATAATCTAGTTAGTGAAGTGGACGCACGTGTCACAGATCAGTACCACATGCGATTAAAAACGCTTCCTTTGTAGAGGGTATGACAAAAAAAGTTAAAGAAATGCAAGGTGACATTTTGGAAGTATACCGATCAGTTTAGCGAATTATACCTCGCCAATTCTTGATTAACGCGGTCGCAATGTGGTACAGCTTATCAGAAGGCTACAGCTTTCAACTAATCAATAAAGAACTACAGCTTTCAACTAATATCTGAATTTCAAATAATGGTATTTTTTCAATTTTGATCCAAGGAATGCCATTAGCATTCGAAATATAATTTTACAATTATTTTTTATTAATCAGAACTACATGTGTAACTTGTCAACTATTGATTTTTATTCCGATGAAATTATCCACTAATATTATCGCGTCAAAATACTGGACGGATGGGAAGAGAGTTGCGGCTAGCCTGTAGCTTTTTACCTACGGGCGAGGTTTAAAATCCCGGCTACTGTGTTATTGCTGTGGAGAAACTGCATTTGTGCCGACTCTTTGTAATTAAAGCAATTCAAAATATAAAAAATGAAACACTCAGTGAATTGTGTCTATAGGTTTCAGGTTATGGTTAGATTTCTCAATTATTTTACAGGTAAGATCCCTCAATGGATTGAATTACAATATTTTCCCCGACAATAATTCTCAAAATTTAATTAATTCGTGTCGAATTCCTCACATTAATTCTCGATTACAACTGTCTCGGAATAGAAAATGTTAAGAACTTCTACAGCATGCAGGGGACGCATATGTTCACTTTTTGTCAAATAAGAAATTTCATGTAACGAAGTTACATTTGTGAGATGAACCCCTGATTGGTAGGCAACTCGTCGTGCATTCTTGTATGGCGGCAACAGGAAATGACCGTGACTGCCAAACACACGTATATCATTATATATTGAAACGCGGAGCGTTTCTATATGCAAATTGTATTTAACATTGAGCATAATCACTACAACTCATTTTGAACTGCGCGGCATAAGCGGCAGGAGTGAACGACCGGAGACGGGAGGGGACTGTCCGCCGCCGCCGCCGCCGCGAGCACATCGTGGGAACGAGAATTTGGCTGTTACGAGCCGAGCGTCAGTTAGAGAGTTGGGCAGTTGGAGAGAAATCGGTTGGCTGCGAGCGGGGTAAGACATTGCCGCGGCGCAGGAAATGAAACAGTGCAAGATTATAGTAAAGTTGATCATAAGCCGATAAACTGGAACTTGGGAGAGGTTGGTTTGTAGAAAACTATTGATCGTGTACATGCCATCAAGCACAGTGAAAGGAACAATAAAACTGTGCGTAGTGTAATCGATGCCGGTGCGAGTAGTGACCACGTGCGCCGCAGTTACGATAGGAAAGTGAATAGTAATCAAGAAACGGTGCGGAAACATAATTCGAGCACTCCGCTGGAACGATATGGACATCACCAAGATGCCGTGTGTGCGTGAGTGAACTGCACGCGGAAACACCAAGGGCTGGAGCCGAGGAACTCTCGTCGCCGCCATCGCAGGCCGACGAGGCACGTGTTTGCAACATCAACCGCCCGGGGGGCGCCGGGCTGCGGTGAAGGCCACCGGCCGCTGTCGCCGTAGGCGAGCAGCGACTACAAAGAGGTATTCATAGGGGCCCCACATATGATAAAATCAGATGGTAAATAGATCCTTGGTACCAGGGCAGAGAACATTTGTGTATTTGATCAGGTGTATATTACATTAGTTCATGAATAAATTGTATTTGTGCTGATTCAAAATGATTACCTTGATTATCCAATGCATTATCGATTCCTTCAGGAGACCCATTCACGAGCAAGACACCCGTCCTTTATAATCTTTAATTTGCAGTGGAAAGTACCGACCACCAGGTACGTCACAATATATATATATATATATATATATATATATATATATATATATATATATATATATATATATATATGAATATTTATGAAGAGAATTACAATCTTCTAGGACTTGTAGGGAGATAAAATAATCTTACCTTTTTAACAAAGAACATAATCGCTCGTCACTCCTAACTCAGGAATAATCACTCGTCACTGCTAATAAATATTTTTATATTTCTAGAGAAATTTCGTATAACGGAGTGATACGTGGCATTTGCCCCGGATAGATAGGCACGCTTATATGCACAAGTGTTCGGGAAATTCATGAAATCCCCTTGAAGAATGTGATCTATGCATAAGATGTTACTTAAAAATCACGGGAAAATATAGTATGTGTAACTCCGTTACACGGAATTTCACACTACATGTCCCTTGGCAAAAATATCATCTTTCTCACGCCTCGATATACCTTAAAAAATTGTAACATTTATCATGACACATTCTTTATAAGAATCACCCATTGCGTTTGGAAAATACACATGTTTTACATTATTTCCTGCAAATAATAGAATTACTAATAAGAGAATATTAATTGTAACCTAAACATGACAATACAATACTTAAAGTTAATTTAGAAACATCACATAAAAACATTTGAATTAAAACCCCATGCCTGCAATCTTTTTTGAAGCTTCGGGTGGTAGTGTGCACCTCGCCTTCTTTGTGGTTACATTCTTTCTGAGTGTTTATGTAAAATATTTCATGCATATTGTTAAAATTGATATTTTTTCTTCCTATGAAAATTTCACATCATTCCCGTTAATGAAAATCGAACGTTTGTGCAATTTATACATGTGATTATGTTTCTGGATTTTTATTTATACAAATTGAAAATGAGAATAGGGGAAAATAAACCACATTTAATTTACCATTTTTACAAAAACGTTTATGCATATTAATTGTTTAATTGCCGTTTTCCGTGATTAATGTGCAATTACCTGCGTTCTCATTATGTTGAATGCGGTATTTATTACAATGAAATGAAGGGGTTGATGAAGCAAATCATTCTTTTAAAAGGCGTCGATGCAAGAAAAAGGTTCAGAATTCCTGTGCTAGCATATTCATTAGGCGGAAACTAATGCACTTGCAAAAACATAAATTGCAATTTGTTATCATCATTACTTAAGAAAAGCTCCAAATTATTGGCCCTAATAGTATACGAAAAAAATTAATCCAAACAACATCGCGTCCATTTCACTTAATATTGTTAGATTATATAGAACTTCTGGATGGAGACAACAATGAGTGGAGCTATGAGTGAAATATATTTACATTTATGTTCGGAGTAATTGTGGATGGTTCGTCTATGTTTTTGTATAAATTTCAAGATTATATCCTCACGTCTACGTTATCGATTTCATTGTAAATGGTCCTCTGCAACTACACCAACAAGAAAGCAATGAGCATTGTGCATCTCTCAGTCGCGTGGGCCACAGCGCTGAGTGCTCAAAGCATTTCTTGCGACACGGAGGGGGATATAAGGGGATTTCAGGTTTACCAGAGGAAATGGTGATGCCGGGCAGCTGTTCCCAAGTACTGGGAGCCTCGGATGTAGAAGTTGGTGATGCTGATGTCACCACTGTCGACGCCGAAGGCGAAGCCGACGCCGACGTCGACGCCGACGCCGACGCTGTCGATGCTGTTGTTATCGACACCGGCGCTGGCGTCGTCGACCCAACTGTAGAGACGGCATTTTCTTGTTCATATACTGGTACATCGGTAATTCCATAAATTGCCATATTTACGGTCTTTTAAATCGACCAAAATGTGTACGTATGACGATTTATCATCAGAGATGATAATTTCGAAGAAGAAAATTGATACCTTCTCCAATGTCATTCCCCAGTGTAAAAAGCTGGTTATTTTGATAATAGTTGGCACCGACTCACGTGCCTAGGCCGTGTTACAGAAAATAAAGAAAGGGGATGTAAGTATGAAGATAAGATAGGAATGTCAAGTTTGATGTTGCAACAGCCGTATCACTCATCCCATTTAAAGTTAAGAAAAATAATTAAATATATTCCACGGCTAATTTCTACGTGAAAGCAACAAAAGAGCGAAAATAAAAAAGGAAGACGTATTTTGAAAAGAAAATTTCGTCGAATTTTAAATAATCGAACACAAGATTATAAATCAATATTTAAGTTGTATTTTATCCAGAGACTATCTGGAATATTATTATAGATTCCTTGTAATTTTGTGCATTATGATGAGCATTGAGTATATATATATATATATATATATATATATATATATATATATATATATATATATATATATATATATATATATATATATACTAGCACCTAAAGCGTGAAAAGGATTTTCCCAAATATAGATAGATAATCTGCGATTTATCTAGCCGAACACAAGGACCTGCGAATTTGAAATGCATCTTAATTTTTGGCGGTATTTTTCACGAATCCCTTGAGGATATTTTAAATTTTTTTTTCAAAAATGTTTTCCAAATTTTTCTTTAAATATTTTTCTCAAATAAAACAACATGCTCGTAGTAGTAGTTATAGTCTAGATTAAATTTCCATTTAAACCTCTGAAAATTCAATTTTTTCAAACGTCTCCCGCACGAAAATTGAAGATTAAAGTTTAAAAAAGGATGTAAGTGGCATTTCTGTCAAATGTATGTTTTACCCGAATAATGATGAATGAATTAAACCCTATGACATTAATAAGAACCAACGTTCAGGTGCATTTCTTGGTAGTGTTACGGGGTGATTACAAATGTGAGTTGTAAATGCCAATAGGTTTAATATATACATGAACTCATTTTTCTCCAAAGTTTGAAAATGGCACTTACACCCTTTTTCATTTCAAGTCTTCAATTATTGAAGCTAGATATTTCTTTCTTAGTGCCATCTATTTTATAATACTAGCCGACCTGGGTAGCGCAGGGGGTTGGGGCGTCATCTCGGTTCGAATCCCGCGTGTGTCTTGGATGTTGTGTTGTGGCATGGTAGGTATTCCATACTTGTGTGTATTAATCTTGCGTGCGTGTATTGTGTAACTCTCCTTTTCTTTCTCCGGTAATTGTGATTTGATTAGATTTATTTTCTTACTGAACAGCAAAAACTGTATGTGACGTGTGGAGCAGAAGTACAATCTTCGCACGTTTGTGTTAGCGTGAGCGGTGATAAGATCTGGAGTGCGACTACGAGCCACAGCAGCTTCAATGCCATGATGTGGTTTGGCTCCCTTTCTCTACAAAGGACTAGCACGATGGGCTCACAAGTTTACGTATCCAAAATAGTATGTACAATGACCGATGTGGGCTCACTAAGCATATTGCATCGCACAATTTTAAGTGAGAGAGGTCAGTATCACATTAGCTGTACCTGTAGGAAACAGTTTCAGTCCAGAAGGGAGACGTGTGTATCACCGAAATGTGAGAATATGTAAAACAGGAAATACATTTTTTCGACATATTAGTAGTTCTGCGGTAATTTTGAGCCAAATTGTGCCAATATCCTCTATATGTAAACAAGATATTCTCAAAAAGGCTGCAATTTTTTTCTTAAAACTTTTTGTATTAATACAACACAAGACAGTAAATTTATGGCCTAAGACCCATTTTCATTAAATCTTTTGAATTTTCACAAATTGAAGCAATGAATTTTTTTATTCATTGATGCCGCTGTTATCAGGGGCGGATTAATATTTTTGCCGCCTGTAGGCACATCAAATTTGCCGCCCCCTGTTTAAAATTAATGTTACATTTCTAATTGTAACGTTTCAGTAACAATTCCTCATTAATTTAAGCGTTTTAACTTTAAAAATAACATTATATTTTGCACATTGTTTTCATAAATTAAATATTTTTTTTTGGATTAGCTAATTTTGGATATAAACTGTATCTTCATAGCAAGTAACGTTCAACATTATTAACGTTTCAACACTGAAACGTTAACATTAAAAGGAAACTAAAACATGACAACTAGAATTGCAACATGTTTTCTTGCGTCAACGGGCCTTAGTTTCAGATTCATATACTTCTGAAATCATAAGGTATACTCTAATGAAGTAGACAAATAAATAGCTTGTATTAAATATTAATATGATATTTTTAAAATAAAAATATGATTTATGCTGTTATAGTTTTTAGAGAACCTAAATTTGTTTTAGAAAATATCAAGAAAATATTGCGCCTTTGAAAATTTGCCGCCCTTGAAAATATGCCGCCGTAGGCACGTGCCTACTGTGCCTATGCGTAAATCCACCTCTGGCTGTTATGTTAAATCACAGCGGAAATGAAAACGAAAACCTACCTGTAAACCTTCAAACGTAGCTGGAGTTCAAATTGCAGCACGCGAAAATTATTTTACGAGTTGTAAACATATGCATGCGTTGGGTATGTGAGGCGATAGTGAAATGAGGAACACCCTCCCGTTGTCCGCAAAACATTGGAACTCGAGATCTAATACGGAAAATTTTCCCACGAATTCCGTTACTCTTTTGTAACTCTTGCAAGTAATATGAGAAAGTATATACTTTTGTAGAACTACTCGTTAATTTGTAAGTTCAAAACTGCTCCAAGTCTGCTTGACATTTTCTCAACAATGATATCAACGTAAAAAATTATCTAGGCACAAAATCAATAAATGTTCTCAAAGACAACTACATTCATCTTATTGACAAGGAACTGTTAACGTGACATATCAATAGCTTAAACCTATATATCCATGAAAGTAATGAGTTGATCCACCGTGTTATGGATGACCATGTACAGAATAGCATCACACTTCTGAGTTTTGATATCGTGCTCCAGGAAACAGTAATGCTCCTATAAAATAAGTGCATGTATCAAGAGCAATACACAATTCTCACAATGTCTGTTTTAATTAAGAATATGACAAGCTATTTGCTTTATTTCTTTGAAACCCAGGCGGAGTTTTCAATATAAGGCTAAATATAAACTTTTTTCGTTTGTGAGGAAATTGGTGTAGATATCGAAGTGTCTTATTTTCTCGTAAACCACAGAGACTTATAAATTTCAGAGAAGTTATCTATTGATTTCATTTTTAACGAGATTTTATGACAATATTAATATGTGCACTTTCTTTATTAATTTTTGACCCGGTTTTCTCTTGTCCGAAATGTCACTAATATCTACTCTGATTCGTTGAAACGGATGGATGTTTTGCTTTTGATAGTAGTTAATCGATGAAGCATAAATTGTTGGACGTCTTGACCTTAGCAAAATGGCCTAATGATTGAACATTTTTTTCAGAATTTACTTAAGAAAATTCTTTAAACTTATATATTTAAACGTTTTTATTATCAATTCAACAAGTGAAGCAAACCTTTGTAACAGATAGAGGAGATACGTTTCGTGTTCACATTTGCAGACCTCATCAATGCTTGTAGATGTAAAGTCAACAAATATGAAAACACAAACACCGTCTAACAATAACAAATTTTAACTTGAAACACTACAAACTACATTTACAATATTTTCATTACACTTTAAAAATACGAAATAAAAATAGGTAACATAACATTAGCCGCTACATTATTGGAAACTTGGTGTTTATAATATTACTGGAATTGGAATATTTGGTGTTATTAATTAAAATTTGACAAGAACTAAAAATTGAACATTTTAATTATTTTCACATAAATCAGAAAAGGTCGCTAATTCTTGTACATGTACAAAAATTATGTAAATAAATATGGACAATATTTAAATGTTTACATATATCACATCGTAGCCGGTCAGATGGCCGAGATTGTTAGGACTGTAGTGCCGTTGCGGTCTCGGATCAGAAGACTGCGGGTACAAGTCCCGCCTCGGGCATGGGTGTATTTGTGTATGTCTATATATGTGTGCCGTCCTTTCATCCCTCACTATCATCTTATCGCCCATACTATTCCCAGGGCTAACAACCTTGGGGGATAAAAATCAAGTTTCAGCTAAAATGCTTCCCCCCTCCCCCCAGAAAGGTACTTGCACCTGATGGCGCAGGATGCACGCGTGACCCGAGTTGGCCTGTACGCGAAAAAAATATCACAGCGTATTTAGCGTTTTTAGAAAAGTTTCATCAACTCTCAGGATCAATTCACGAAGACATAGACGTTTTTGCGAATACGTGCTGTTTCCCATTTTTCACGACATAAATCAAATATTCATTGGTAACGACTTTTAAATATCCATGAATTCCGAATTGCCTTATTTTACACTAAATGTTATTTCATTTCGAATGCTACGAAAATATGAATCCTTAAAATTTCCAAAAAGACTATGTGTATTTTTTTTGTTATACAAAAAACTGAATAAATAAAGAATAAAGGAAGAATTTATTGCCTCAAGCTGGACTACCGCAACTCATATCTTCAACAAGATTTCATCAGCTTTAGTCTGATGGATTAAAACATTAATTTTGTAAAATTGTATTAAGTAATAAGTAAATATTATAATGTTTCTTGGGTGTATTTGTAGTAACTATCTAGAAAACACTACCACCGGAAATATTCTATGTATTCATAAGTAGCAAAATAAATATTCAATTCTATTCTCTCACATTAGTATTTTTCTGTTCTTGCATTTTTAAACCGTGAAACAACCTCAAACGCCCAAAGAATCCAAATAAGAAAAAAGTAATGTCACGCCCATTCTTCTTTCTACAAGATTATGATATTGATGGGACAGCTTTGCGTACATCAGTGTCTTCTTAGATATAACTCCTCCTTATGATCCTGACATTGTCATGTCAATTATAATCTCTGAAACAGCACGTTTATCATATCTTTGATGATTCTTCTCGTGTATAGGTACAAAGTTGAATTTCTTGTCTTGACAGGTTGGTCTGAAGTGCAATTACATAGTGTATCTGGCAGTTTCCGGCTCCCTTCTGTCAGAATTATCAGCTTCTGGGAAAATATTTTTTAAAATCTGCGTTCCCTCACTTTGTTGCAGAAGTTGTGAATAAAGTCAGAATATATCTTTGGAAATAACGCGAAATATATACAATATCACAGTCCAGTGATTCATATTATCTCCTGGAATATGGAACATGTATTTTGCCATGACTCGAGATAGTCTTCTATCAATTTTACTATTTCATTAAAATATAATGTGGAATGTGCAGATAATAAAAAAATTAATAGTATTTACATTGTGTATTTCGACAATACACATCAGGAATGAAAATTTACTCATAGGAGGACTACACAAAAGTGTTTGTGAAGAAACTCTGTGCAGTTGGTACTTCTCCCTCACACGTCACACACATTTTTTACTGCTTTTGACGAAGTAAAACAAATTAGATAAATTAGAGTAAGCATCTTTGTACCCTTGTTTTCTCCTTTATTCCGTCTGTTCACAATCTGTATAAAATATTTATAATTGTTTTACAAACTAAGATTTCAGTCTTAGTTGTGATTTTGGAACTGATGTTTTGTTGCCCGGAAGGTTCTAGTTTCAAGTCCTATTGAGGTACATTTTCGACATCAGTTAAACAGTTGGTTCGAAACGTACCATTACTTGGATGAGAATTCAAGAAGTCGGCTTCTCTGATCGGTCGTTTCCCGGGTTTGCTACGAATTCAAGTGAATGCCGGAGCAACCCGCGACCCTTCCTTCCCTATTTATCCTCATTTTCAACTTTACATCCGACTAATGGGCTGATCCCCCATATTTGGCAGACCCTTCATCCCCAATTGTTTGAAGAAAATTTTCTACAAATTTATGAAATTCAGGTAGCAACGACGAGCAGTGACTATTCCGGGCCACTGTGTTTCATGGTTGGACAATCGGAAACAGACTATAATTTCACAATATCTCTTATTTGAAGACACAATGTAAGAATGAGCCAAAATATGAACAAAATGTCTGTCATAAGTCTGAAAAACTGATTGAAAATTTCATTTTAAATAATACTTCCTCTTTATATCTTGTTGAAACAGAAAAAGGGCTATGCAACTCTCACATATCAGCCACAATAATATAACCCGTAAATATGGGGTTTCCAGATGTGACAGTAAGTCAAGACAAGTAAGATGTCATCAGCAAGCAGAGTAACAATCATATCAACAGTATTGACCAACAGCGATCATTCATCAGTATTGACCATAAGATATCAACAGAGTCATGAAGAAAATGACGTATCGATTTTTTGTCTAAAATGTACACAGTTTTTGTTTCAAAATATGACATTAATTAGTACGCCAAAAAATATTATCTTCAAAACAAGTGGCTAGATTCTTAAAAGTGTTTTCTTCAACTACATGAAGACAAGTATTCTATGGAAGCCCAATACATGTCCTGTGTCCGTTAAAGAATTTGTATTTCGACTATTCCACTGATGAAATTAAAACCAACAGTGTTTAACTATACATATAAAACGCCCCAACGAGTGCGGTGTATCTAAAAAGTGTATCGCTTTTTCTATCCGATTTGTCTTACTGCTCCTGGTTACTGGCCAAACATAAGCTGCAACTCATCCAGCTTAAGAGGCGGTATGTATCGATTGCTGTGCTGACGTGCAATAAACCGCGTTTGAACTATAACATAACCTCTTTGATTTTAACATAGATTTCAGCTATTTTCAATATTTGGCACATATTAGAACTCTGTTGGACAAAATTACATTCGCGGAATAATCCTATTAGCAAGTAGCGAATTTATCGACCATTTCCAAAGCACTCGTGGTATTACGTTTAATAAACTTGTAAAATTGCTTTTGCTGTTACAGCACACTCCATGGTAGCAGTAGTAAGTGTACGCGCTGGAAACAGAGGGATAGTGTTCAAAAGGCAAGTTATTATTTTGGACAGACTTTTTACATGTTAACCTTGTTTAAAATAGTTTTAACCAAATTGATCAATGAACTTGAAGCATGCCAGATCGTTATATTGTAGAGTAAGATCAACCAATTTCTTAAACTTGAACGGTTCATACAGAAGAACTGGTTACATTTTTTTCAAACATACTGTAAATCGAACACAAAAGTGGAATCCAGAAAGAAAAAATTGCTGAGTAAAAATGGATTCAAATGTCTTTAGACTTCCTGTGCGCAACACCGTTTTAGGAACTGGTCTTTATAACGTCCAACTCCGGTACCGGCGGCAGTTTTGTTTTCATTTCCTTTCATCGCTTCTCAACATTGATTGCAGCAGGCACCGCTAACTGTAGCCGCGCGCTTCACGCGTCTGTTGACTTCGTTCGTTAGGAGCAAGACGCTAATTTGGGCCTTCACTGCCCACGCTTTTAGGCTGAACTTCTTAGCGGGCGGTTCTGCTCCAATTCACCCACGTGACTGATTTAAGGCGCATGGAATTATTGTCTTCGGACTGTCAAGAAGGATGAAATGGATTTTGATTCATTAAAGAAGAGGAGGAATTGTATTTTAATACACAACTAGTAAACCTTCCGCAACATAAACTAAGTCTCATAATAATCGGGCTTTTCGTCAAACGTCCTTTGACCCATTGAGAAAATGCTGTGAAAATGCAGCGTTTCTCTCCCTCAAATCTCACACTTCTTTAAATTGTTGAAATTAAATATATAAAGGAATAATACAGACGATTAATCCTAGCATAAAATGATTGAAGCCGGGTATACATCAATTGATCAGAAGTCTAAAAAAATAGTAGGTAACTGGCATTATAATGCGCAGGTAAATGAGTATTGTGAAAGAAAGCATGTACTTTATGTAAAGATATTGACACTTAATATTTATTGGCGCAGCCGTTATATCATGATCATCAAAGACGAGTTTTCAGCAAATGAACTTCTAACTCCATTCAAAATCTCTTATATTATTATGAGTCACAGTGGGTTTATTAGAATTTTACATGTGAATTATCTACGATGACACATTGTTTTCTTCTGCTACTAATATTCGCTACTATTGTCTTCCTACTATTTTATATTATTCACATATGGTATGTATTTGATTTCTTATTATAATTAAATGTAATCCGCATTCTACTTTGATATTCCAGGTATAATTTAAAAACAGGTTCTCCTGAATCATTCATTTTTGTGCAAATGAAACTTCTTACATTGTACATATTTTCAAATAAAGCTTATATTATTATGTCTGATATTTTAGAGATATTTGTTAAATAATATGATTTTATGGAAATTTCTAAATTCAAGTGTTTTGCATTGTAGAGTAAGTAATTACATATTTTATTAGAAGTCCATTCAATTATTTCAGAATACAATATTTCCTAGAAGAGAAATTGAGTTTAATTTTGGGGAACTCGATATACATGCCTTTATTGTAAGTTTTAGAAAATGTTGCAAAGTGGAGACAACGTAGTGAGTAAAGTTGTTATTGCATTTGCTAGCAAATTATCTCAATTATTATTCCATGATGATTCAGGGGTATCGCTACAATTCTGAAATTCTGTATTATAAGAAATCGTCATATTTTGATTTCGCTTGAGACAATGGAAATGGACTAAAGTACCCGCTCTAGTGGATGAACCTTTCATTTCAAATCAAATATTACCAAAAACTTTTAAACGACGAAGTTTCACTAAGTACATTTTATGCATTTAGCCAGGGATTACTGAGATACAGTAGAGGAATTATATCATTAATGGACTCATTAACAAAAAGGTAGTCTTGAAACTCTGAGATGAAGAAATCCACCGAATTTTTCAGAAAACACTTCTAGTGGCA
Organism: Gryllus longicercus; assembly: GCA_038098605.1. NCBI lineage: Eukaryota > Metazoa > Arthropoda > Insecta > Orthoptera > Gryllidae > Gryllus > Gryllus longicercus. The sequence continues at coordinate 655,844 of JAZDUA010000608.1, forward strand.
TCATCTTTTCCTAGAATTAATTAAATGACATTATATTTTATTTTAATTTTCGAGCATAATCACCTAGATAAATTCATGAAAAACAGGATTTGAAGTTGTTTACTCAAATATTCTCTTCAGCCCATCTACATTTTGAAGTTATCGTCTTCATCATGAATTCGTCCCTGGACAGACACACATTTATAAAACAATATGATGGGCCTGTAGAGTACGATCGTCTTTATTTTATATGTTGACTCAAGAATTGCGCTAAAAACTCATTTAGTCGTACATTCTAGGCGAATTTTAAAGATAAGTATTGTCATATGACCGGTAGCTCTTCTGGCGAGGCAAACAATTTTAGAATAATCTCAGAAGGAGCATGCGTAGTCCATACAAAGAAATGGTGATATTCGACATTCCACAAATGCCATTTCACGTTCATATGGCATTAGTTAATTATTTAAATACAACAATATTTAATCAATTGTCTTTATAGAGTTTTGTAGTCGCCATTCAAGCATTATTACTGACGTATATCATATTTTGCAGGCGAGTTCGCAGTGTTTCACAAAGGATTCTTATATACTATACTGGTTTACGCCAAGAGTAACCTTTACAAAGTTATATGTAATTAGTACGCCGCTCACTTTAACGAAACTGAATTTCGGCTGTGTTTCATGTATTCTTGTGAGTCTCTTAGGAACGTACCGACTAACGAGAATGTTGGAGTTCCAATAATTTTGTTTTTCATCTTCTCTAATTAGTTGATTGTTTTGCTTGAACTATTCCCCTTACGGTTCATCATGTAGTTTACTGCTATGTTCCCTGGCTTGATGACGCAAACTACAGTCACCGTTAACGAGTTCAAGAACTTTGTAGTAAACAACAACACCTGTTTACATTTAAAGAACATTACCATCGTTAGTTCGTTTCACGTATTTTCGAAGGTATATCATTATTAACAAACCATAAAAACTTATTTTCTTCATTTTATGGCAGTTCTTATCCATAATTTCTCAACCGAAAATACTCGATGCTTTAAGTGAGGAGATAAAAAGAGAAATAATCTGTTTCTTCGAAGGTTATTTCTCTAAATTTTAACAGAGAATAGTTAAGTGTAGCATTCTGGTTATGAAAAATATGAAAGTGTTACCTTCGAATGGTAAAAGTTCTCACCGCCACGTGAATTCGCATGCCAAGAGTGAATGAATTCGCAAACAAATTTCAAAAGCTATTAATCAGATTTCTCATAGTTGTATTGTAAGTAATAATTTACTTCATCTTAGTTTCAAATTTCAATTAATATTTTATCCTTGTGAAATGTTGCAGGGATATTTACTGATAAAACGAGGCGTTTTCTTAATCATTTCTTGAAACAGACACAATAAATTATCTGGAAGAGCATACATGAGCTGAAAATATTGTCGCGAAAAATTGTTTTGATACTGTTACAATTAGCGTGATATTTATTATTTACTATATGTGGAGATTCATTTCCGGTGAAAAACCTCAAGATTTTTTTCATAATATTAGCAATAAATAATTTCTTAACAGTTTTGACATTAGAATTATAGTTAAAGAATATATCATAAATCATACAAAGATTTTCGAAGCGCTGATGTAGACTCGGGAGGTCATTAGATTCATTTGTGAACAGCGAGTGCACTGCAATTCGAAAGAGCGTCTAAGATTCTGACGGCGTAAAATCGGGCAAAATTTTGCTTCGGTAATACTTATCAATATTCTCATAGCTTCGACTCATTATACGCCCGAAGGGCGTATGGAAGTCTGGAAGTTACAGAAGACGAGAAATCGTAAAAATAACTGCTCTGTAGAAACGAAGCGTTTCTCAGCAAAATGGCCATGAGAAACATTTGTTCATCTAATTGAAGAGAAGATGGTGAAGTAATTCACCTGAATTAACTCACCCGCTATTGGTAATCCATATTGAATATAACTGATGTGTTATTGTGTGAACATGTTGGTAGCTTTTTGTTGGTGCGTCTTTGTATAAAGAAGCAAAACAACTGGTAGTTTTTTTTCAGTTTAAAAACTTCAGATTTATACGTATTATTTAATTGTTTAGTGAATGTTTACTATATGCTACGAAGAAACAGCATTTAATTCGGAAACGAAGAGAAACAGTGAACTTTTCCCTTCTCCCGAGGTATTATTCACGTTAAAATCTCCTTTTTTTTTATCACAAGGACATGGATTTTTAAGTTTTGAGGGAACCGAATAGATACTTTCTACAGACTAAACAATATGTTGTACAAATGTGTTGTAAATGGGTCAAGACCCTTTTATATATTTTACATAGGAATACTAATATCAAAGAATTCATGTAAAGGTCCATTCACAATGCAAACATAAACGGCATTGCGTTAACATAAAATTAGGAATACGTCCACAAGCGGACTCATTCACAATGCGTTTCTATAAGCATTAACACGTAAGACGTTAACTTAAAAGCTTGCAAGCTTCAAGATTCTGAGTTTATGCTTAAGTAAGACATAAGAAATGAACCAATCACAGTACGTTAACTCAAAATCGAGTATCGAAATAGCATCGAAGTCGATAGACGAACTAACGCCATGTACCATGGGCCATGGATACAGTCGATACCTCGAAAACAATTCTCACATCCAACCAATTGTAAGCAAGGATGTCTCACAGCCAATAGAAACTCTTATTTTGCTTACTTTTATGTTAGACATTGTGAATACTTCAGTCTATAACTTATGTTAATGTTTACCTCTATGCATTATGCTTATGTTTGTTAGAATTGTGAAAGGGCCTTAATACTTAACATTCAGGAACTCGTCAGCTCGCGTGGAAGACTTCATCATGGAAATTTTGCCCCTTTCACCCCTTACGGTCTGCGACCACCTGGTCAGGAAGCGCCCTACATGAACCGGCGCGGTTGCGAAAGGCGCAGCCAGGCTTCGCTCCGGGTACCCGCGAACCGCCACCATCGCAACGTGGCTATTATCGGCCCCCGATTGTGCAACCCTGCGCCCGCACATTTCGGTAGCAGAGCGCGTTGACGGTGGCGACGCTGGTGGAGGAGAAGGTGACGACGGCGTCGAATGGCGGCGGCGGCGGCGGCGGCGGCGGCGGCGGCGGCGGCGGCGGCGGCGGCAGGAGGTCAGGGTACCGCTCAACCTAACTGTTCCGCGCCGCCACCGCCACCGCCACCGCCAGCGCCTCCGCCTCCACCGACGTCGGCGGTGCGCCTCACGTCATTCCGCCGCACGCTACCTCTGGTGCGTCCTGCCGTCGCCGTCGCCGTCACCGTCACCTCCCGCGGCCCCGACCCGGCCTTCGCTGTCGCTGCGCCGTCGCCGTCGCCACTGCCAGCCGGCTCCGACGTGACGCGACGTCGCGGGATCTCGTAGCCCAGTTCCTCCCAACGCCCATCACTTACAAAGGCGCCGCCGCACCGGCTCTCGGCGGAAGGAGGGCGCCAAGGGCGGCTCCACAAAACGTTCGAAGGGAGGTTTTAACCAAATCGTCGCTCATGGTGGAGAACAACCTATGCGACGAAATTGGCGATTTTTGCTCGTACATTTTGGCTTTAATGATTCATAATTTGCTTGTTCTTTAGTTTGATAAGAGAAGTTCCATAAAAACTAGAAATTGTGGTCTTAAAATAGAATATCTCGTATGTGGTAAGAGTCACTTGGGATGTTTTCGTAAGGTGTTTTCAGAAAAAAATATTATAATAAATATTTAATACTGTTACATAGCATGTGTAGAATGCTTAAACGTAGCCAACTGTGACATTAACATCAAAAAGCTTTTTTTCTGCTCCTGTAAAACTTTGTTTTTGTCACATAGGAGATTTTCTCTCACCAAAGACAATATATTGACTCAATACAACTACGTCTGTTTAATTGTAACCTCTTTACAAATTAATAGCGATTTAACAGGAAAAATGTAACACATAAACTGTTTAGTACATGTCTAAGAACATATAACAAATACAATATGAAATTAGGAGTCCACACAGTAGACGTTTCGATCCGAGTCTTCTTCACGAGGGGCAAACATTTGTCTCTCCATTTCCCCGGAAAACTTATAAGCGCGGATTGCTAATATAAGTTCATTATATCTTCTTTTAACATTATCTAACATTTTTACTTCTCCTAATATGGCGCATGATGTTTCTTGTTTTTCCGAAATTGGCATTAACTTCTTTTTCAGAACCAACGCAATTGGAATTTCCAATAAAATAATCTATATATTAAGACGTCGCCTTCCATGTAAACGGATCACTGTTCCAAGAGGTTCAATTATGAGATCACCGCAATGGTGGAAAGCTCGATACAAAGAACAATATATCCCAAGACGATGACCCTTGTGCCTTGTCAACTACCGCAAAGCCGAGTCTGTTCATGCTCGCCCGAACACGATGAGTACATTAGCGTGAATGAGCTCTCCACGCAGGCCGCGCGCCTTGGCGCCTCGCTCGAAACAATACCAAGGGAAAGTTGTAGCAGATTTTTCACCTTTCACAGATGAACTGGGTTATTTCTAGAAAGGTATTTTCGTAGACGGGCGCATCTTTTGCAACCTTTGTGAAGGGTCTTGGGAGTACAACCAATGAGTCACCTGGCTCGTCACATGAAAAATCTTATTGTCATGAATGCGTAGTCTTCCGCTGCCGGAGTCAATAGAGATACTGCGCTGTGCAGGACACGCCGTGTTCGAGGCGTAGTTGCCAGCGTTTCGGCCGTCATATTGCGTCGTAATACGAAATGCGATTCGCCCCGAGGAAGGTCGCAGTACGACGGCCGAAACGTTGACACTTCTGTGTAGGACGTGCCTCTTCCGAATAGCCAAGAGTATGTCATCATCTTGGCTTCTAACTCATAAGTAGTGGTAAGAAAATTTTCAATATTCTATCTATGATAGGCGGTGAACTCTTATAAGAGGGATTTGCCGTGAGAAGAAAATGCCCAAATATTTAGACCTGTAAGATCCCATATTATCTGTCATCAAGGGGATACTCTTGTAACGGTTTGTACTGTATTAAAAAGGTTGTAAGAATAGTTGCAGGATTTTTTAAACTGTAATACTATATTTAAAATCCTGTATATTTTCGAGAAGGGCTGGCGCTCATGGCCATGGCCCTTCCTCTTACGGAAACGCCCCGGTGAGTGATGGTTAGCCTACTGGCCTCTGAACTCGGGTTCGATCGCGGCTGAGGTGCGAGTGTTTCAACCTATATCGAAATCGCGAATCTTTTTAAGGGCGACAAAATCCTTCGCATGCCTTCCTTGAGAGGCAGAGGGAAAGTAAAGCCATCTGGGCCATGTTGTAAATTTCCTTCACATAAAAGATCCTCAAGCCTAAAAGAAGGAGCTAAAGTTCCTGCAGTCAAGCGGAAGAGCAAGCCAATTGCCCACGTAAAAAAATGGATTGTTGAATTGGTATCTGGCGGGAAAAATTAGAATAACGCCCAGGCGTTTTTGGGTTCGCCCACAGGGCCTGCCTGTTCGAAAAAAGGTCCCTAGCTACGCGTCTGTGGTAGGCTTCACAGAATGCCGGGTGCAGAATTAGGGCCATTGGCCGTGTCCCCGCAAAGTAACCCCAACGTTAAATAAGTAGCCCCTTCTGAAGCAGCTCTTGGAGAGTGCCGGTTTGCCGGTAGTGCGGTTCACGCTCAGCCAACCATGGGAGCTGACTGAAAGGAACGAAAGTGAAGGCACTGGCGCCGTTTAAACAGCTCAATAGCAGTGGCGACTGCTCCTTAAGGGCTCTGATTTCTGAAGAGGGCGGCGCGCCCTCCAGAAAAACTACCCTCGGGAAAAGTTGCAGAAATTATTAAACTTGCAATAAATCGACTCTTAATTTGTACATACCACCACCGCAATTTTTGAGGACGAATTTGGTTTTATGTGCCCGATTGTACGAAACAAATATTTTTTGGAATGGGAAGCATCGTGAACTACCGGGAGTCCGTCCGTAGGTGATGCATGCAAGGTAATGGAAGCTTGAGGAAGAGTAGGGGTACTAGTAGTTTGGTGGGGGCAGCGTGCTCATATTAGGGTTTTGTTCTGCAAAGGCCGCAGCTGTTAACTAAGCTAAAAATACAGACCCTTTCATATGATTTCATAAATTACTTTTTTATTTTCTGGAAATATCTTTTTAAAAAAAATCTCTTATTTCCGCGTGAGCACAATGGCATCTTCCGCTATCAACGTAAAAGTTGTCTTAGATAAGGATACGTGCCTATCTGTTATACTCTACATGCATGAAGAGGTAAAATGTATGTGATAGTTTGGACATTCATGCCGCCCCTTCTAATTCGCAACCCACCGGCCGCCACTGCTCAATAGTAACATGTATAATTAACAACTGCGTTGGCGCAAGTAGTTGCGATCGGATATTCTTGACTCGGGGATCGGAGGTTTGCGTAGTAATGGAAAGAGAATCGACTACAGATGCACTGGGTTGAATGCGACATACATCCGAAAAGAAATTCTCGCAGCCTGCTGTCCTGGTGTTGGTGAGGCCGGAGCCCATTAGACAGTAGATGCACGTTTCTAAGTCGGATAAGACATTTAACTTTTCCTTTAGACATGCAACTTTCTACGTTAGGTTAACGGCCTAATCTTATCCAGAATGATTTGGTTAACGAATATTAAATTGATCACAATATCTGTTTACATTAGAGATTCAAATTGTTAGGACATCACTTTAAATATCTAAATGTCTTGACTCGGAAACTAAAATGTTTATGCAATCAGTAATCTTGGTTGTTAATGGAATGGAATGTTGTGTGTAGCGTTATGGTGTGTCCCTAATTTATGTTCATTTATTTATTGGTGTGTGTTAGATTCGGTTTCCGATGCCGTCGTTCTATATGTATCCTTGTTTCCTTTACATTTAAGAAGCATTTTACCCATTCACAACATAATTGAGATTAAAGAAGATATTCCAAAATCTCTTAAAAATATACATTGACTCATCAACTTCAGGGAAGGCAAAATCTCTAGAATATGTTAATTGTCAATACATGGTCGAATTGCATTGAATTATTTCTACCTTATTATTATACTTTTCTATTATTCTCATTTAAAGAGAACGTTTGAACTTGAGTGGCTTTATGATAATTGTTTGTTTTCTCTCTGACCAAATTTTCTTCGTGGGTTCACTGTGTTGTTTTTCCCTGTCCATTTACATCCTGGCTTCTTCTGTGTTGTGATGTCAAATGTATGTTTTTTATAGTGTTCCTGAATAATTTTCTTCTGCATCATTTATTGTTATGTGTGCTTGTCTTAGGTCCTCCTTGACTTCTTTTATCCACTTCGTTTTTTCTTTTATTGAGTTGATGACTGTAAGAATCCGCCTCGAAATTCTGTTTTCATTCATCCTTTTTTATCCATCCTGTAAATGAACCTGTGAATTTTACCTCATTATTATAAAAAATAATTTTCCCTGTTGGTTACTTTCTTCACATCGCCCTGACCGAACGTAATAAGTTCATAAATTAAAAAAATCTTCTAGATATTCAAACAATACAATAATCTTTCAAAATCATATAAAAATGACCTTCTTCAAAATGTAACACTTTTCCCCTTTTGGTTGATTTAACCTAACATTTGACAGATACGTCTGACAGATTAAAGTTAATTTTCCTAAATTGTGAAGTTAAATTAATCGTTTCTTGGGAGCATAAAAGGAAAAGTAATAAAAGTATCAATACGGGCATTTTTACTTACGAATTTATATCTTAACTGATATCACATAGAAGTGTATATTCATATACATACACGCAAACGAATTATGAATTATGTTTTTCGTCTTTCTCAAGAAAGGCCAAGAATATGAATTAAAACAATTCAAATATTTGTTTATCACATTGTTTTTAACCTTGCCTTTTATCTGATTACCATATCCATTCAATCACAAGATCGGGTGTTTTCATTCCTTATCTTAGATGATAGTGATTGATTGTAAAGTGTAGATCTTATCATGTCATAAGCTTACTAGTGTGCAAAATTAATTCTTCGTTGACTTTTGATGTTGACGCTTCACTCTGATGCACAGCATTCAGAGAAACTTAAGTGATCACTCACTTTCTACTATTGAACACAGAACCTTTAATTTTGAAAGAAACAAGATAATATATGTAGATGGTTTTGAGAATATAATCCGTATTCGCCGTAAGTCACACGTGATCATTGATGCACCATATTCAAATGCTTAACCGACATATATTATTGTTTACTATGTACATTCACTTCAGCATAGCAACCGTCGGCGTACGGTCTCCTTGATATTTTGTTAACCGTAATAGTAAATATACGGTGAAAGAAGTCAGAGAGATGACTGCCAATCCCAAAATCCTTCTTGAAAATTTGTAGTTTCCATCCGTAAATGGACGCCAAATATATATCATTCTGTATCCTCAGTTCTCTCCTTGTTAAGTGAACGAATATTTAAAAGTGTATATATTTCCAACCAACTGATGGCTCAGGGCATCATCTGATGTCATGAGTTCGGGAGGTCCTAGGTTCGAGTACCGGCGACAGGATTTTCGGCACTAACTTGTCAGTTAGGTCGAATAAAGTCTCTGTCTGGAGGAGAATTCTAGCGGCCGGCTGCTGCGAATTTTATTAGTTATTTAAAATTATAACAAAAGTTATGAATTATACTTCACACGATCATTATTGTAGTGTGTATTCTCGCTTTCTGGTTGAAAATTCAGAGCACCTATGTTCAAGTAAGCACTAGCTTTGCGACAGTGTTAACATAAATGCCCTAGATCTAACCCCACTCAGTGAATAAAACCTATAAAAGACATAGTAAGAAGTTTGTCCATAAAAACATAATGACAGGCATATGAAGGGGAAATCACAACAGATACTTTATATGACAGCGTAGGAAGTCAAGTATTCGAGTTCCTGAAAACATATTAAATAGCCTGAAACACTTATGGCTCAAGGTTTCATAAAGCAAAGAATTAAGCAACTATCCACCAACTACTGTCATGCGCTGTTTAAAAAATATTACGTACAGCCAGTCCCGTGTGAAAATTATCATTATTTTTCATATCTAGTTTGATGATTAATGAATAAGATTTTTGACATACCTATTTAAGACTAATTTCATTATATTCTGAAAAAATACTATGGTGAGTACTTATAGATTCTTATAATCATGATGTCTTGATAGTTTTCAAAGAAAGACAGCATGCGTTTTAAATATATCTCTACCACCTTAACATTACGATTTCATAAATGTAGTAGCGCTGTTGTAGGTCTTTTTAAAATGAAATGAGATAAAGAAGTTGGTATAACCAAGTGTTAGCTAAGACAGTACTAAGGAAGAACTTTAAAATTCAAATAAAGTGTGGACCTAATTGTTTAAAAAACCTTTTATAGAAACAAGATTTTCACTTGTCTTACCTTCATCAATGGACGGAAGTTTCTCCGTTGCTCCGGTGTCACTGCCTGTCTCCAATACAGTCCATGTCACAAGACCTGCTGCTAGTGTAGTTGGGGCAGGAGTGGTTGTCGAACTGGGTGCAGCACTGGTAACCCCACTAGTAGAGGGTGGTTTCTGAGGTGTTGGAGAAGTGCTGTTCGTGCTACTGACAAGGACGTATTGCGTTGACTGCGTGGTAGTGGGTACTGTGGGCCGCTTCGTCGTGGTCGTCTGCGGTCTCTTCGTGGTGACCGAGCCGGGTTTAGCAGACGTGAAGTATGGCTTTTGCGTGGTAACAGGCCTCTTCGTCGGGATCGTCGGCCGCGCTGTTGTGACATTGACCGGAGGTCTGGGTCTGGGTTTGGTGGAGGTGGTAGTCGGTCTCGGGGTAGGATACGTGGGCTTGCTCGTCGGCTTGGTGGCGACGGCTCCCGTCGGCCGCTGCGGCGTCGGAGGCCTGGGAGTCCCAGGAGCCGGAGGTCGCTGCGTGGAGTTGCTTGGTTTCAAAGGGCCCGTGGTAGGCTTTGGCGTCGGTGGTCTCGCGGGGGGTTTCGCCGTAACCGGCTTCTGCGCTGTCACCGGAGGTTTCCCGGTCGCCGGCTTGGTCGGGACGGTGGGTCTCGGAGTAGGCGGCCTGAGCGTGCTCGGTTTCGTCGGCAGCGTCGGCTTTGGAGGAGGCGGTTTGGACGGCGCCTGCGGCCGCGTAGAGTTTTGCGGCCGCTGGGCCGCGGTGACGCCGGGCTTGGCGGTGGCGGGTTTGGAAGTCCCCGGTTTGGACGTCACAGGTCTCGCGGGCACCGGTTTGGTCGGCGTTGGCGCCGGTGGTCTCTGCGGTCTGGTCGGCGTGCCGGCCGGTTTGCTGGTAACCGGCTTCGTGGGAACGGGCGGCGGCGAGGGCGGCGGCTTGGAGGGTGTGGTGGACGAGCCGGGGGTTGGAGACGCCCCCGAAGTGTGGGCGCTCGAGGCAAACTGCGTGGAGTACGGAGGCGTGGGGGCGCGCGTAGGCGCGGTGGTGTACGAGGCCGTGGACAGCGCCTCGTCGATGCCGTTGCCGTTGACGGTCTGGAACGTGGAGAGCGGCGCGTCGAGCGGCGGCGCTGTCGTCGCCAAGGTCACCGACGGAGGAAACGCCGCCAGGGTGTTCTCCTCGTTGTTCAACGAGCCCTCGATTTTACAGCAGCTTCCGAAGTAGAACCTGCGAAAGAAATTCATTAATTGAGTCGCATGTACTTTATCTCAGAAAAAAGCAAAGCGGAGGCTTCTCTATGTCACGCCAGCTGAGTCCTACGCGTTAAGTCGACGTAGTGCGGAGAAGTATACATTTTGAAGATGTTTGTGCTTAGAGGGCGACTTAGAAGCATTAGGGCCTCTGGCTTTTGGCCCGCGTGATGGTGTGATCAAAATGGATGGAGAATCTTAAATTTCTGAGGAGATTAGTGACTCTTGTTTGGCGTAATAGGTATACGTTGACGGCATAGATAAAATTGACTATTATAATCATACTTTTTATTTTCATAAGGTTTACGTATTAGTACCAAAGCAAACACCATTTATTGCCACTATTATATAGAGGGCATACCTTCATTAAGAAAGTTAATCTGGGAGAATTCGAGCCTGAGTTATCTAATTTAACATTAATCATTATTGTTTATAGGTTGCGACTAAGTTATGAGCTCTAAGAAAACGATGTTGTTAAAATAATTTCGTTGATTTTACTTTCTCGACGAACTACGAAAGACGTTTAGAGAGAGTATTGTAATCGTAGGCGGAAATCCGATATTTTTGACAGAAAAACTCTTATTGCCAGTACCTCGTAGCAAAATAATGGATAAACCTTTCTCCTAAATGTAGCAAATTCCTTCCTCTAATATTTTCTATAGTCACAATCTATGTTTTGAAGGTTCTTGATACTGAAAAAACACGATCAAAACGTCGGTTAGTGATCAACGATAGCGCCTAAACCGTTTAAACAATTTTCTCAAAAACTGATAATCCTTGCTCGATCTGAACGAACTCAAGGCACTGCGAGTTTGAAACGGATATGTTTATTTTTGAAGGTAGTTACATGAAGTCTCAAAAAAATTTGCAAAATTTTCTCAAAAACGGCTCCAAATTTTTAAGCAACTTTGTTATCAGATAGCGTAGAGGGCGCTTAAAAGCGGCGGAGGTGTCTTATTCCACAAATTTCTGAATTCTCGAAAACTGCAAAGCATTATTTCGCATTAAATGTATGACATATGACAGAAGAATGTAACCAATAACAAGCGAAGATATTTGGAGAAATTTACTCCTAAAAAGGAACTTCTCAAAATAACTAAATAAGCTGCATATTACACTTAACATACGACATTCGTATTGCGTAATATGACCATTGGAATGATACTCATAATACAGATCATAAATATTAATCATAAGGTATTAAATTACATTTGTCGACAAAATCCTCTCTATATACCGTACGCTACGGATAGATAAATGTTTTCACAATTTATAGGAAATAGAAACAAACCCCTAGAAGCGTGCAAATACTGGATAGGAACGGTCCTGCTTTCAACAGATTTAAGATGAAAAAAATTGAAGTTTCGAGTTGACATAAAAAACGGATTACTGCAACACATTATAATTGGGCTTAGCTCGGAAACCATGAGCCCAGGCCCTTAAAACGACGGCTTTTTTTGTACGAAAGGGACACTAGCTTTGTGGGGGTAGGCGAATTATGTAGGGAGTGAGGTTTGGTGGGCAGGTGGGGCGAAGGATGGCAATAGGTGGGGGAATGAAGGGAGCAAATGGGGCCCAAGTTATGCTTCTAAGATAATATTCTACCAAATGAAATCTTTTTGAACTGTTTATTTCATTTTTGGAATTTTAGTTTTTTCAGGGGTGCTCCCACACCAGAGCATATGTGATTAAAAACGTACTGGACCCGGAAATATATTTAAAATTAAGTTAAAAGGAAAATAACTAATTTTTAACAATAAAATTGAAGTGTTCGATTTTATGTGCAATTTAGTCTGAAGGATTAGCAATAGTAAAATGAATTACTCTCCCACAGCACCGCGCCTGGAATGCAGTAACGCACAACTCACGGGCTGACTGTTGGATGTTGCATTCCATTTTGAAGTAATTTGCACTTTTAAACTATTACGTATATTCTTTGTTACTTTCTGGTTTGAATTATTGAATATTTTGTCCAATCATATATTTTATGAAAGTCAATAATAATTTAGGCAAGTAAATGGTTCTGATTTATTAAATTCATGTACTTAATATAGAAACATTTACACTCACGAGAATTTATGTCATTATATTATACAATTGCATGTTAATAACTGTTATAAAAATGTAATGTATCTTTATAGATCCCCTGAAGATGAGCAAACTCTGATGCTCGAAACGTCGAGAATAAAACGCAACTCATGCATCAATGTGGTAATATAAAACCTTCATAAAATAAATTATTATGGACCTTCATAAAATAAATGGTGACCTTCATAAAATACGATAACTGTTAAAACTATTCATAAAGTGGGGAGTTTTCGCATGGATCCAGCTAGTCTTGCAATATTTTAAAAATATTGCCTAACCGATGAATTATTCTTTCGTTTACATAAGGAAATAAGACACTTTTTTACCACTTTTAGTTTTTCACACATTGATAACAAAAACAACAAGCTTTCGTTAGACAGTAAAAACTTGCGTCTGGTCGCAATGGCGGTATTTCATTCTTAATATAATATGTCCAATTAAGAAAACGTATCCCGGAAGAACTTCCTCTGAAAGGTAAAACTTACATATCACTGTCGGCTATTGTATTTACACAATAGCACTACGTTTCTGTAGACATGAATTAGGCCTTACTAAACCGACCATTAAATCTCACGTTCAGCCGAGTACTGTTCATAGAAAAAGAGGTCTAAATGTAATCGTGGATTTTCTTTTTTTCTTTGTGGCTAAAGAATTTCCTGTGAGTAACCATCGTCTCAATCTCGTGACGGCCGTTTACAACGGACATAGGTTAAAATGTTGTCGGTTAATAGGGGATGCACTGTATATCCAATTGCAGAATAATCCACACTTTTATCATATGTATTGTAGCAGAAAATCATGATGATTCAAAAAGGCGCCGTTAAATGATCATCGAATCGCAGCCAAAACGCATGCCCAGAAAGTTCTATTACTGTACAACTAAAACCTTTTTATTTAGATTCTATTTTATGTGTTGCTACTAAAATTTTCGGGGTGGCAAATTTAAGACTCTTCTTAATAAAAATTGTATTTATAAATTGGTACATTTCTTGTTTGCGATCAAAACGAAAATAGATTTTTGCGTAACTAATATATTAGCTAAATACATCCTTTCTAAGTATTCTTTCTTTGAATATGATGATAATTTATAGATGGTTTGCACTGCTAACAACTCAACAGGAGGCAGCTAAAGTAACTGGCAGAATGTTGCCAGTCTCCTAAGTTCAATGTTCATCCAAACATATCACAAACGTCTGTATTGCAGTATTGTAATTGTGTATAAAATCATGAAAGAAAAACTAAAGAACTGTGTCGATATTTTTTCTCAATTGTGAATATGCAGTTGTTTTAACACTAAATCCACCCTGAAGAAAATGAATTCGTTGATAATTGCACCAGAGCGAGTTCAAAAAAAAATTTTTTTGGCTCTTTCACAACCTGCAAGTCACCAAATTTTTCACAGGCAGTCGCGCGAAGAGAAGACAATGTGAAATGAAACGTTTCTCTACGCCTCACAATACAAGCCACGCCTTCGTGTGTTTACGTCGAGGTGCATCTCAGAAGGAGAGAGTATGTCAAAATGATATTTCTACAATATTTATTACAACCCAGGATTTCACTTTAAACAGAAATATGGCTCTTTGTAAGTGCTTTTGTTACTCGTCGTTACATTTACTTTTATTTCATATATTCAATTCATTTATTTTTAGTTTGATAAGAAAATTCTTGTCTCTTTGGAGGTAGGGCCAAATGTCGGTCAGTAAGTGTTAAAATGTTTTGATCATAAAGAAACGCACGACACCGTGCGAAAAATAGTTTTTATAAAGATATATCAAAAACATAAATCCACATGGAAAAACGTGACTGTCGTTCAATCTCATTGCCCGCCTTCACCACGCACCATATATATATATTGAAACACAGAATGTGTTCCCTTACACTAATTAGAAAATTAGTGTAAGTAATCAATACATATTTTGGACTGCGCGGTACGTATGCCAAGCGCTGCGAACAACGACGGGAGCTAGCAACGGTCGCTACCGCCACCGGTGCCACCGCCGGGAGGCCAGCGTGAGAATGTCGGTTACAAACTGGGCAGCGAGCATGTGCGGGCAGTCGTTAGTAGAATTGCGAAGAGGACAGACGTTAGCGGAGCGGCGAAGAGTTCGGACGTGTGGCGAAAAGCTCGCCGTTAGCGCAGGGACAAAAAGGGAACATGCGATGTGTTCGTAAAGCAATAGTAATTGTGAAGCAGTAAATAAGTGAAGTAGACAATGAGATTATCATTAGAATAAAAGATTCGTGTTGATGGAACAATCGATCGCGCTTGTAGTAATTGGTGTAGTGGGAACTTTACCGAAACTGTGTGGTACGGAACTGGAACCAGCACGCGTGATAGGCGCGGGTTGAGTAATTGAATCCATCGACGGAAGGTGATTCGCGAGAGGTGCAACGCCGTGGTATCAAGATCCAAGTCGGGGAGGAGTCACAATGTCACCAGCCCAGGACGACCGCCACGCCATCAGCCGCCGACAGCCCACAGCTGCTGTAGAGGTCGGCAACCCTGTCGATACGAGCTGTTCTACGATCATCGAAGGTATTTGGTCGGGGCCCCGAAGGTATGATAAATGCATATTACACCTAATCTTGGTACCAAGGCAGAGTGTATAAAGGTTGTCAGATCATGTAATTAACAAATTTGATTTGCAAATAAATCTTGTTCATGATTGTATTTCTATTTCTGATTAACTTTCCCAATATTATACCAACTTATCCAGGGACCCATTCACGGAAAAGATACCCTCCTTTAGTGTTATATTGCAGTGAAATACCCGGCATCACCAGGTACGTCACAGCTGGCGCCCGAATAAGTCTGGAAAGCGTGTAATTAAGAAATGTGGCCTTAGGAAAGTTGGTAAAATATTGGAAAGCACTGTGCATGTATTGGATGTATAGTAATGCAGATTAAAGATAATAGGCAGGCAATGTAAAGTTTATTATTATAGGGAACAAAAAGTAACAGTACATGTATTAACAAAGCATGCATAAGTCAAGCAAGCATAATGAATATTTGATAATTACAGAAATTTTGTTGTGCAATTAATTGTGGGCAGATATAGGAAATTATTTGAGAGTAACCAGTATAAAGTTACTACTACAGTTACTGGGTTTATGAAAGCCACACATGTACATATTGTAAATGATATGATGTAATATAATTCCAAATTTGGTAAGACATGTTAATAATGTTTGAATTGCTTGGTAGTTTTTAATAACATGGAAATTAAAGAATTGGGAAGCAGTAATAATTCTTGTGGAAATATCTGGGTTAATATTATTGTATAAATTGTGCACATTACTTGCTGGGAATGTTCATTTAGCAGCGCATTGTACATTAGTAATGGTAAAGTTTGTGGAATTTAACGGAAAGGATACTAGGTAGGGGAATGTATAGCGGCATTGTGAGTGTATATTTTTAATATTCATACAGTACTATTGAGGGAAATTTATGGAGAAGATATGACATGTAATTGTGAGTGATTATTGTGAACATAATATAGCAATAAGTGTATTGAGAAGTAATTCCAAATTAATAGTGGATTTATTAAAATTTCAGAGTATTGTTGTAACAATGTTAATAAGTTTGTCAGCGGCATATATGTAGTCAAGTGGCAATAATATTACTGATTGTAGAGAATATGTTTATTGTGTTTTTGTGGTGAGTGAGGGTGTGTTCATCATTAATCTGCATATGAAATATTAGTGCATTACAATAAGTACGTGTAGTATACAGTGCTGGGGCGGACATAGTAAATTCATAGGATAACTGTTGTATCGTTATTAGGTGAGGCAAAAGGAAAATTTGTGCGAGTATTTTAGTGAAGTGAGGATCGAACGGATAGTTCGAAGCAGCAGAATGGAGGCGCAAAATGTAGTGTTGGACCGGGAGGAGAAGGTGGATGACGTGAGGGAGACAGAGGTAGGAATCGGTAGTAGCATGCTATCGGAAAGCGGGGATAGTGGAATTGGAAGCAGGTTGGATGAAACGTCGGGGGAAGGCTTTGATAGAAGAGTGAAAATTACGTCGACGCCGATGAACCAAGCGGCAGGAAATCTAAATCAGGGGGGTGGGAGAGATACCCATTTAGATTTAATGCAGAGGATGATGAAAATGTTGGAAGAACAGAGCAAAAGGGGGGAAGAACAGAGCAGGATGACCGAAGAACTGAATAGGAAATTAGATGAACAGAAAATATTCACAGAGGAGCAGATTAGGAAGTTGGCAGAAGAACAGAGTAGGAAATTAGACGAACAGAAATTATTCACAGAGGAACAGATTAGGAAGCTGGCAGAAGAACAGAATAGGAGATTAGATGCAATAGGGGGCGAATAGGACGCGCTGAAGAACAAATTGAGTTAACGAAGAACGAGATGACCAAAATCGCGGAGCGGGTGGAAATTCATGAGCAATGGACTGCCGAAGAATTAGGGAAACAAAAAAAAGAGCTCGAATCTCAAGTAATTAGTCTGGGGGGGGATTTGAAGAATAAGTTATTCCAACAACTAGATGCTAAAACCGCTAAGCAGGACGAGAAAATTGAAAGGATGCAGTTGGTAGTCAAGGAAGAAATGCAGGAAAATAAGCGGGAATGTGAAGAGAAGGTTGTGTCACTACGAACAGAGATCGAACAAATAAAAGAATGCAAGGCATCCCCAATTGCAGCAAGCGGGACGGTACCATTCACCCCCCCAAGATCACTAAAATTTTCAGGAGACGGCAAAGAAAATCCGTGCATATTCATGAGGGCGGCAGAACGACATTTAGCTGTCATCAATACCTCGGAAAGGTGTAAGATACAATTGTTATATTTAATGCTGGAAGGGAACGCAAGGACATGGGCCGATACATTTGATGAGTTTCCCGAATCAGTGAAGGTATTTAAAGATCGGTTCTTTGAGCGGTACTGGAATGAGGAGATTCAAATAAATTTTAAAATCAGCTTGATGAATAATCACTATAACCAGTCAATGGGAAGCTTGCGGGAATACGCAACAAGGCGTATCATGGAATACAAAACGTTATCCCCACCGATGAGCGATCAAGAAATTATATGTGTACTAACGAGACAATTCCCAGTTACGGTGCAGAATCTATTACGTAGTGTGCAGCACACTAACTTGGAGAGATTCCAGAATGTGTTAGGAGGGTACGACCTAACGTTTGCAGGCGCACCAAAAAACAGGAATGAGGGGAACATTAATATGATAAGAACAGAACGGAATCAGGGGCAAGGGAGTGACAGGAGCACTAATTACCAGGGAAATCAACGCGGAAGAGGGGGAGATGGATGGAGACCAGAGCCGAGGAACCAGAGACCGGCCTGGAGCGGACCCAACCCAAACCGCACGGAGTCAAGAGGCGGGGGCGGAAGCGCATCGGACCAACCAGCACAGCCTAGCACAAGTAGAAAACAAGAGCACTATTTAAACCAATAAAGTCCGTGGTGAAAGGTGGCCCCATTACGGACGCGGAAATTGTGAAAGTTAACGTGGTCTCCATAAATACTATACAGCCAGTAACCCACGATGCCCAACCGTGGCAGAGAAGTAAGAGCTCAGCGATCAGAATCAGGAAATGTCCCACGATTACGATGGAATGTGAGGGAGTAGTTAAAGAAGCGTTAGTAGACACAGGGTGCACGACTACAGTAGTGTCGGAGGAAATGTACGAGGAATTAAAAGCAAAAGGAAAAGAAATAATGTGTTTGCCTATGAATAGGGCGTATGTGATTGGAGATACTCAGAAGAAGTCAAGCCCCATCACAAAACAAATAATGTTTCGAGCCATGATTGGCGACCAAGTATACGAGATAGTGGCCCTGGTAGTCAAAAAGTTATTACACCCGGTAATCATAGGGACGGATTTTCTGGTCGATCACAGAGCAATTATTGATCTAGAACGGCAAGTGGTGGAGCTGGGGAGCCAGGCGATAGGATTCGATTTGGGGATAGACGAAGGATACGAAGCATGCACGGGCGCAGTGGCCGAAGAATCATTAGAAGAACAGCTGAGGCAGCAGACGGAGAAGATAGAGATATTAAATACGCGTCACAAGGAGCAACTGTTGCAGCTGTTAATGGAGAATAAAGAAGTATTCCAGAAGAATCGCGCCCCAATAAAGGGATTCACATTTCGAATCCAACTTACAGATACAACACCATTTCGACAGCGTAACTATCCGATACCAGCAGCGCTGAAGCAAGATGTTTCTGAACTATTAGCATCAATGATAAATGATGGAATCATAAGAAAGGCACAGACATCCTACACTAACCCAATCGTGATCGTCAAAAAGAAAGATGGAGGAATACGATTATGCCTAGATGCACGAAGACTAAATGCAGTAACACAACCATACAGGGATGCTCCGCTATCGGTGGAAGAAGCATTGCAGAGGTTTGGAGGGAACATCATTTTTTCTAGTACTGATTTTAGTAAAGCTTATTGGCAAATGCAAGTGGCGGAAGAGGACCAGCAGTATACAGGATTCGCATTTGAGGGAATATGTTATGTGTTTTGTAGAGTGCCATTCGGGTTACGCAATAGCGGAGCTGCGTTGATTCAATGCGTGGACAAGATTTTGCAAGGAAAGCTGCAGAACAGGGTTACAACATATGTGGATGACATAGTTTTACAAGCTAGATCAATAGAACAGCATTTTGAAGACCTACGAGAATTATTTCACATATTAAAGGAAAATAATTTAGTACTGAATGTGAAGAAATCAACTTGGTTCACTAAGAAAATAGAGTTCTTGGGCTACGTAATAACCACAGAAGGAATCAGCATGAAGCCGGAAACCATCGAGGAAATCAAGAACATACCACCACCGAAAACAGTTAAACAGGTACACAGATTCATCGGCACCTGTAACTACTACGCCAGATTTTGCCCACGATTCGCAGAAGCAATGCATCCATTCTACCAACTAACAAAAAAGGACCGAAAATGGAAGTGGGATGAAAAGTATCAAGAAGCATTCGAGAAAGTAAAGGAAATGTTTTATAACAGTTGCTTTATTGCACATCCGGACTTTTCAAAAAAGTGCGTGGTACAGACAGACAGTAGTGATTTCGGTATGGGAGCAATGCTATATCAGGTGATCGACAAACAGGAGAAAATAGTGGCAATAGCTAGCAGAACCTTGAAAGGACCCGAACTCCGATTGTCGGCTACAGAAAAGGAGGCGAACGCCATCATATGGGCAGTAGCAAAATTCAAACCCTACCTAAAAGGAAGACATTTTACAATAAGAACTGATCACCAAGCTCTAACATTTTTAAGCAGATGTCATCTGCAGAACGACAGACTGCATAGATGGGTATTAGCATTACAGGAGTTTTCCTTTGACATAGAACATTGTCGCGGGACTCAAAATTATTTACCAGACCTTTTAAGTAGACACGAACCAGGCAGGGACAGTAAATACGCCAACGTCAGGGAATTCCACGTAATGGCGATTGATCTAGGAATCTCGAGATCACCGGTATTCGACTGGAATGATCTCGTCAGGCTACAGGAAAGGGACGACGAGATTTGCAAAATTAAAAGATTCAAGCAAGGACAGATGGCGGAAGAAGAGGCGGAATTCGCAATGTTACAGCAAAAGGAGGACAGGTGGAAAGTAGTACAGGAAGCAGTACTAATTAAAACCAAAGATAACCCGGAAATATGGAGGATTTGGATACCTCAGGATTGCACTAAGGAATTGCACACACATCATTGGCACACTTTGGTGCGGAAAAAATCCATCAAATATTACAGTCTCTATGTTATTGGAAAGGAATGCGGAAACAAATCCGAAAGGTGATAAACTCATGTATGACATGTTTGAAGGCAAAACATCCGAATCGGAAATATGACGGCCCGATGCAGAACATAATACCAACAGGGAAAAACGATTTGGCTGCACTGGACGTGTACGGACCACTGCCTCGTACAGACCACGGTAATAAATACATATTCGTAATCCTGGATGTATTTTCAAAGTTTGTCCAAGTGTACCCAATCAATAAGGTAAATTCAAGGAACTGCTTAAAACTAGTGGAGAGGTTTATTCAAATCGCCGGATCATATAAAAGGATATTATCCGACCATGGAACGATGTTCACGAGTGAAAAGTGGGAAGAAGGAATACGCAGAATGGGGGCAATTCCCATCCACTCGACGGTGCGTCATCCGCAATCTAATCCGTCTGAACGGATAATGAGAGAGCTATCAAGGTTATTCAGAACTTACTGCAAGAATGACCATACAGCATGGAACAAATTAATTCCGGGCATTAACCGCTGGCTGAACCACATCCCTCACGACAGCACAGGAATCTCCCCGTGGGAAGCACACTTTCAAAACAAACCGCCCCACATCTTATACGCGTTGGAGAAACCCGAAATATCGCAAGAACCAACTAAAACATCAGAACAGATATACCAAGCATTAGTGAAGTCAGGGAAGGAAAGGAAATCGAAAGTAAAGAAGAAGATTTACAAGTTCAGTGAAGGGCAACTAGTGTTACTACGAGTTCCCAAGGTATCAAACCCAAATTTGAAGCTGTATGCAAAATTTTTCCCATTATATGAGGGACCATATGTGATAGATAAAGTTACGGATAAAAATGTGGCTAAGTTACTAAATGACAAACAAGAAGTGGTGGGACACTACAATTTCCATAACCTAAGACCCTGTCCCATAGGTATGGAAAATAGTGAAGTGTAAATAAGTGTAATCTTAGTGTTAATCTAAACAATCACGTGCTAATTCGATTTTAGGGTATAAGTGTATATAGGGTTCATGTAATATACAAGACAGTGCAACCATCGGCAGAGACGATGATACTAAAGTGAATTTTTCCGGAGGCGGGAAAAATCCAAAAAAAGAAAGGAGGGGGGTGATGAAACACAGAATGTGTTCCCTTACACTAATTAGAAAATTAGTGTAAGTAATCAATACATATTTTGGACTGCGCGGTACGTATGCCAAGCGCTGCGAACAACGACGGGAGCTAGCAACGGTCGCTACCGCCACCGGTGCCACCGCCGGGAGGCCAGCGTGAGAATGTCGGTTACAAACTGGGCAGCGAGCACGTGCGGGCAGTCGTTAGTAGAATTGCGAAGAGGACAGACGTTAGCGGAGCGGCGAAGAGTTCGGACGTGTGGCGAAAAGCTCGCCGTTAGCGCAGGGACAAAAAGGGAACATGCGATGTGTTCGTAAAGCAATAGTAATTGTGAAGCAGTAAATAAGTGAAGTAGACAATAAGATTATCATTAGAATAAAAGATTCGTGTTGATGGAACAATCGATCGCGCTTGTAGTAATTGGTGTAGTGGGAACTTTACCGAAACTGTGTGGTACGGAACTGGAACCAGCACGCGTGATAGGCGCGGGTTGAGTAATTGAATCCATCGACGGAAGGTGATTCGCGAGAGGTGCAACGCCGTGGTATCAAGATCCAAGTCGGGGAGAAGTCACAAGGTCACCATCCCAGGACGACCGCCACGCCATCAGCCGCCGACAGCCCACAGCTGCTGTAGAGGTCGGCAACCCTGTCGATACGAGCTGTTCTACGACCATCGAAGGTATTTGGTCGGGGCCCCGAAGGTATGATAAATGCATATTACACCTAATCTTGGTACCAAGGCAGAGTGTATAAAGGTTGTCAGATCATGTAATTAACAAATTTGATTTGCAAATAAATCTTGTTCATGATTGTATTTCTATTTCTGATTAACTTTCCCAATATTATACCAACTTATCCAGGGACCCATTCACGGAAAAGATACCCTCCTTTAGTGTTATATTGCAGTGAAATACCCGGCATCACCAGGTACGTCACAATATATATATATATATATATATATATATATATATATATATATATATATATATATATATATATATATATGGTTTATATTATATATTTTATATATATATTATATTTAAAAGACAATGTTTGTTTGTTGGATTGTTGGTTCATACTCGTAATTAATGCGATGCCGTACCGTTCATCCGATTGCGATAAAACTTAACGTAGAGTGCCCTGAACAGTGTGCTCTACGTAAAGGTGCTTGACGTAACACATTGCACAGTGAAGTACGATTATTTAGATGTATTTCTTGCATACTCTGCCCTCCGATTGTGAAATTTCTCTCGGGAGAGACAGAGACAGGGAGAGACAGCGGAAGACAGAGACGCAGAGAGAGAATCAGAAATAGAGAGTTAGAGAAAGAGAGAGAGACACAGAGAGACAGAGATGGAGAGAGACGGGGAGGGAGACGGGGAGGGAGACGGGGAGGGAGACGGGGAGAGACGGGGAGAGAGACGGGGAGAGAGATGGTCTCGCAAGAAAGTCTTTCGTTTATTTAAATTTTTGCAGAGTGTGGCGTCAAACGTGATTAAATATCACATGACCAGTAGCATGTGAAGTATTCACTTCAACAGACAAGCGTTGCCGGGTCCACTAGATACTTATAACTAGTAAAATGTGGTGTCGCCGACGCTATAAACTGTTTTAAAAATAGTTTCATGTGTTGAAAATTTCTTTCATATTTCATTTGTTCTGAATTCTTCGTCCGACAGTGGTGGCGAGAGGTAGTCAGAAATATGGTGTGCGACACTGTCAGAACTGTTGCGATAAAACCGTTATTTCGTAGTTCGCCTCTCCATTAGCGGAGTGGCGGGGAACCACGTGTCGCATCGCGGCAATACTAAATTAAAATCTAGTGAAGTGAACCACACAAGTGCTACTGGTAAATAATTCATCGAAATAATTCCGGTGAAGAGCGATTCAGTGCAAAGTTGTGTAGTGAATGGCATGCATCTCTGGCCCTCCAACAAGCAAAGTCGTAAGTGCTGCATTGCTTGTTCCTAACAACAGTGAGAACCAGCCAGTTACAATGAAAAGTTTCATCCCAGATAACCCAAATCAATTCACCGAAGACGAATTGGAGGTGACGTTGGAGAACACCCCCGGCATCAACATAACACCCCCGGCGCTGATGGCTAGCACACGATTCAACTCAGCCAATCCACAACCGTTCAGCATCCACAAAAAGACTCGTCAGACTCCAGAAAAAAGTCAGTGATAGTGATATAGAGCGAGAACCCAAAACCTTCAGCAGCAATCACGATAGCTACTGTAATCAAAACACAAAATCTGACTCTCTATTAATTAATGTGTTGGTGAAAAAGAGGTTCGGACCTGTAAGTGAACTTCAGCAACCGAAAATAGATTCGCTCATATCAACGACCTTCCTAGTAATCGAAGTAAAAGCCCCAGTAAAATACCTCCAATCATTGTAGCAGGCATCACCAATATTAATGAACTTAATAAAACTGATCAAATAACTTTAATCTAAAGTCACCTCAAACTTCATTGAAGATCAATAAAACAATAAAATATAAATAAGTGTAAACTCACCAATGGACTTGAAACATAATCAGGTATCTAATTAACACTTATCGAAATTTTCATTCCCTCCAAGACCCATTATGTTCAAGAACGTCGCCTATCCACTACTGACCAAGAAATATATGAAGACCTAAAATAACGCTTTCCTTCACTGATAAAAATCACCAGACTTCACAAAGAAAACAGACCTATCACAGTAGTTGTAGCTGTTTTTTTCAGGACAAGATCCAATAGACAATATTCTATCCATCAAGCAAATTTGTAACAATAGGGTAAATGCAGAAGCAAGGAAAAAACCCCAAGGTCCCATACAACGCCAGCGGTGTCTGGATTATGACAATACAAAGAATAATTCAACCACTCAATTAGCTGCGCTTTTAGTTCGGGTTATCACTACTCGGTAACTTGTCGTAATCGTAATCAACTACCAAAGTGTCGTAACTGTCATGGCAGCCACGGGACCAATAATCGAAACTCCAGCTCCCCTTACCTAAAATAATACATTGGAAAAAGAAAAAAATTCCAACCAAAACAACCCCCAAAATAGACATCAAGATCTTTCCTCCAATCGCCTCCATTACAATCTAACACCCATTTCCCTCTTCGTCTCCAAACACCAATTCTCGTTTTGTATGTGAATCTAGCGTTTCATGCGGTTCTAACATGTTCTAACAGGCGACTGTTTGGTATGCATATGTGAATTAAGTGTAAGTTCTATTTAATAAGAATAAGTTGGGAGTCACATTCATTTGAAAATCGTGATTAGCACACTTATGCAAGAACGTAAAAGTGAAAAGTCGAAGTTCTTATTAAAACTCTATCATTACTCACAGTTTTGTTTTCTCCGTATTCACTTGAAATTCTTCATGTGTAATAAGTTCCGAGACAATAGGGTTCGTAGGTTTTTGCAAAGTTATTTTTAAAAATACGATAATTCAAATATAAATTGAAATCAATTTGCAGCGTGATTTACTTTGTAATTCAATTGTTCCATAAAAGATGTCAACATCAATATTGTCAACGTCGTGAAAGAAAATGGCGTATTGTGCGAAAAATAAGTATGGGTACTGGTGTTTAACCATGCCTCCAACGAAAATAGTTGAAACAAATTATGATTCATAAAAACGAAAGAGCGGGCAAAACACTTGTTTCTTGAAGCACGATTTCAATTATATTTCGCCTCTCCCTATCGACATTATTGACAAAAAATCAATTTCGTTTCAAGTTTCAAACTACAATTTCGTTTGTGTAAAAACAAATTTCACGCTTTAACACACAAATTACTATTTTTTTCAGACGTGAACAGCAATCAGAATCTGACTTGAGTTAATGGTCAAGATATCTGTTCAGATTTTACTTCTCCCACATACGTCACAGTTTTTTACTGGTTACTAGACAGGGCGTGCGTCTCGTGTAATTTCGGAGGTGAACGTTCGAAGACGGAGCGGGCGGCTGGACGGTTCCTGAGGGATCCGGTATTTGGGGCGTTCCGGTTGACTCAGTGCGCGTTGCTTCCAGGAAGAAAGACTTTCTCCGCGACTGGGGCAGCAGGAAAGTTCCAGAGGGACAAGACGCCCAACATGCAAACGCAATACGGCTGAACTGCGCTTCCCGTAGTTAAACCGTGTCGGCCCGATTTCAAGAGATCCCGTAAGGAGGATTTCCTCAGAGTTAAAATCTAGAACGCGACATGATGAAACATTGACAACAAAAGTAAAAAAAAGAAAAAAAAACAACAACAAAACAACTGTTGTGATGTTAGCGCGATGTCATGTCAATTAACTACAATCAGAAATTAAAAATGTAAATAATTGTTGAACTATTTAAAAATATAACGGAAATGATGAATAATGAATAAACCCAGACACACGGATTTCAGAATTTAGACAAGCTTTACTTTCCACAACGAACAGTTTTTATTAATTTTTCAGCGTAGACTTGTGTCTAAAGTTTACTACGGCAAGTTGTAACCATGAAAATAATGGATTATGTGGCAAACATATTCTAATTAATTTAAAAGCAAATAATGTATAATAACAATAAATATAATTTTCGTGCTTACCAGACAGATTTTCGCTAAAAAAGCATTGAAATGTGCCTTGAATGCAAATGTATAAGGGATCATATGATCTCAGATAATGGATCGAGTTGCTTGCTGTAGCATGTATTGTAAAAGGGAAAACATTTACCTCCATTCTTTATCTGCTTTCTACTCAAGCGAATAATTTATTCGAATTATAATTGGAATTGTGGGGAGTATTCTGATTGATCGGAAAACCCCCAGCACTGGACTAGAACGCACAGCTTAGATCAGGCATGTCAAGGTTGCGGCCAAGGTCACTAGAGTTCACGGGCACTGCGTCCAGAGCATCTGGCGCGAGATTTAAAAGCATGGGTTGCACAAATTGCTGCTGGCAGTTCGTCAATGGATACCTGGTTTGTGACAGCCTTTTGGAGAAACCATTGACAGTTCTTGCCCCAATTTTAGTTATACTAATTTCCATTTCCTGTACTAAACAAATATTATCCATTATAAAAAAATGTCAGTTTTAAATTGAGAGTTGAAAATAAATTAAACGTTTTGAATCAAAATATCTTGATTTCATAATCGTGTTTACTTAAGAGTGCAATACGTGAATTAACTTCCTACGTTTAGATTAAGAGATTGACCAAAGATTCTTCTCTATTAACTTATTGAGACTTGTTAATTTATTTAATTTTATTGTTGTATACTACAAATATGATTATACATTAATGATGTAACAAAATATAACACAAAACGTAAACAAGGAAGAATTCGCTATACAAACATCCTTGCTCACTGCCAAAAATGTTTATATAAGACAAAATTGTTAAAAAATAAACATGAAATGGAGTAGTAGACTTAGTATGGAGCAAGGAGAATAAACTACAATTCAAATCTCGGTTGTTTGATAGAACAAATTCATCAAACATATTTTTGTATGAAGCCGCTCCTGCCCGTCTCGCGCTGCTCCAGCTTGCACGTATGTACCGTTCTCTGATTTTGGAGAGAAATAGAGAGAGCGGTGTCTCAGGGAAATTTTCCATGCCCGCAGGAGAGCTGTGTTTTCCAGGCGGGAGAGTGGCTCGTGGGGACGAGGGCGCGTTTGTCCTGCCTGCGAGGAGATTTACGTTGTGTATTCGGTGTGATTACTGCGAGCGAGGACAGCAAACGCTGCCGCACCAGGTCGTCGCTGGCAGTGTCGGAAACACATTGAGAGGTTTTGCTATGCTCGCCCATTGCCTTTTTATCTGTCCTAGCAACTCTTAACACCGTATCAGCAGCGGAAGAATGTTTCACGTAGCTCTCAGCGCAGTTTCGAATCTTCTTTCCCACATTTTCAGCACAGCATTCTAGTGCGCTTTTGTTCCTCGATTCAACGCTTTAGAAAATTATGTATAAATATCAGAGAGCTGATATATCATTAACTGCTGAAACTTCATAGGCGTCCCAAGGAACATCTGGTATAGAAATTGATCAATAACTTCGCAGCGAAACTTTCTGAATATTTCTACCATGATCCTTCAACAACTCGCCAAATTTAGCCGTTGTTCATTAAATCATCCTAAATAGTATATTAATTCAAAGCTAAATTAAAATTTCATCATCGCAACTGGCAGTGATATTTAACACAAGGGTTGAAACAACCCAAATTTAAGACATACTGTTTCTGAGAGAAGTATGACTTTATTGTCATAACCAGGTGTTTCGTTTACAAAGAATATCTTATACAAAGTACAGAGTACGCAATCCGCTACCATTTTTGTAAACCACGTGAGTAATCAGTCACTGTATTGCTCAAACAAACTTTAAATACAGTAGCCGACCTTATAAGAAATCGCATTGCTGATGTGTTTTCCCGAGCATATAAATAGCGCATAAAATGAAATAAAGAAAAATGTTCGGCAAGGATCGTCACCTTACCTTTTTGCAATAATTCTTAACCCACAAGCAATAATCACTCTCCTCTGCGATATGCACCAAAAATATAGGCTTCCTTGGGAACAGAACGTCACAAACAGGATAAAACTCGTCACAAAACATACGCTTTATATCCATCCCACTTCTTAAAATAACACCCTGGTCTCCTCTAAAACACGGAATGCATCTTATTTGGCATTTGGTATTTAGGATCAGATTAATCCAACATTTACCAGTTAGTAGTGTTCCTTTACCTGAGCCCTTTTTCTATTTATTATCCACACCTGAGGTTAACGGAGACGTGTTGAGAACATGATGTATTCCCCCACCTGCTTAATTTGGTCTGTCTGGGATTTCATTCGTCACACAGCTATAGACACTGATACGAATTTGTATTAGAAAGCTTCAACTTTATTTTTCCCCGCCCGGGAATCGAACACTGGACCGGCTCTCAGAAGGCTATGTAGTGTACTGTCCATGTATCTAAAAATACACGATTCGACGCAATTGATAGTGAAAACAATTTATTTTGCCTTTTTTCTCTCTACAGTCTGTGCTCTCTGAGAAAGACCGCATTTTCCCCCACTCAAAATGCGTTCACGTAAGTTGTATTCTTGATTCTAGTGCGCAAAAAAGGAAAGAGAGAACAGACAACACGACAGTGAGTAGTGAGGAGACTAGAAACATTTTGATTTACCCAAGTTCATTGTCCAAATTTATTATGTATAATACATAATAATGGATAATAATAGATAATAATCAACTTTAAAGGTTTTTGTTTCCTTTTTAAAAATTTCAAGGTTTTAAACAAAGTTCTCAGTTCTACCTTCATCTACCTTTCATGTATTTGACTTAAATGTTTCCTTAAAATTTCGAAATATATGTAAATAAAATATTTTTCTATAAAGTTCAACTACCGACTAACCGTGTTAAATATTCTTGGAGCACTTAGCATATCTTAGACAAAGCGCTATATTCTCCAACCAGACTAGCTACTGAGGGAGGGGATTTCCTACTTTCATTTATTTTTATTTCATTTAATTTGACGTTAAAAACAGTTAAAAACTGTGCGTGACGTGCAACGAAGAGAGTTGCATTCTGTTCACGTTTTCTTAATTCTGCGAACCCTGCAGGAGTGAGCAACAGGAGCGGCATTGGCCAGAAGGATAGCAGTTAGGATATGATCTCGAATCAAAACACTCGCGCCATTGCTCTTTTCTGGTGATATCTCAATCCATCAACCACCTAATTACTACATTATTTGGAGACTTTTTCGAGTAGAACCTACAACATCATTTCTGTGTCTCCGAGATTGTGTCGAGCAGAAACAGAAACTTTATTGTTGTTTCTTTTGTATATTATTACCTATGGTTTAAGGATATGCTGCCAAACAAATTTTTCGGATAGAGCGTCTCGGATAGAGGACCGTTGTCAGAATCTATTTCTGATAGTAAAGGAAAGTTTGAAATAAAAAACGAAATGAAGTAAAAATAAATTTAATTGTGTTTCACTATTCATTATAATCAATTATTAATATAGCAGTCATTTTTCATGGGTTATCCCTCGTGATGTATGTAAAATTTCCTGTATTTTATTATATGTACCTGAAATCTATAGATGTTTTTGGATATATGAGTTTAAATAGAGATGTTCCCACACTTCTAACTAGAAATATTCTTCATATACAATTTGAATATTCGAATATCAGTACGTGCTTCCAGTTGTAACAAATGGATAATTGACAATTTTCGAATATTAGTTTTTTTTTCTTTAAAACTCATACAAGAATGCTTGTTATGACCTACAAATATATTTCAACCCACACTTTTAGTATTTTAATTTTCCAGTAGATTAAAACGAAAACATTGCAAATGCTGCAGATTGTATTCCTAGAATGTAAACTAAACTTACAATACAATATGAGTATTTCGTGTCAAGAAACCCGTGTTTCGTATTTTATGCCAAATTGTTATAATATAATTATTATGTTGACTGTATTAGAAATATAATCTCATCGATGTATTTAAATAAATGAGTGTGTAATAAAAATGCGTTTTTGAAAGTATCTTCTTTACTAAGCTCCTCCTCACTCCAGTGGTGACGCAAGTGCACCCGCTTGTTGACAACAGATGAGCAGCCGTGAGCTACTCACAGAACTGTGTACAGACTAAGAACATCTTGCACAATTTTACACCTAGTTGAGACTTACCCAGCGGATGACAAAATTGTTTCACACGACCTTGCGCTGCTAGTAAACATTCACTGTGCTTTTAAAATATGCGCCTGACTTCAGAGAAAGTAGCGTCGTCCTTGATATGTAGTGAAGCATTGTGAATATTGAAACATGTAAGAACACTCCTTCCATTTAGCAACCCACTACACAAAGAGCCAGTTCTCGAAATAGACGTACTTATTTCCAACACTCTTTTTCATTTTGATAGCTTTCGGTGCATTAACATTAAATCTAGTTGAAGAAAAGTGTGCATGACAAAAAGGAACCCTGAGGCATTAAATACAAAAATCAAAATGATAAACGAAAATGCAATTTGAGAGAGAGTCATGAATCAACGTGAATGTAAAGATGCACTGAAGGTTTGAAAAGATTTGATGGTGAGGAAAGCTGGGAGTACTAGGTTTTTCTAATGAGTCAAAAAGATAAGGGCGAGAAACGGTGGAAAATGAGATGCGAGTGAAATAAAAAGCGAGGGTTCATGTTGATTCGCTCATTAAGTATTGTATCGACATATTTGATATTTAAATGCATATTGGAGTTTTCGAGGTTAATACTGTTTTTCACCTTTTCAGGTATGTCTTTATTTGAGAGAGGACCGGAGCTGCGACATGTTTCAAGTAAGTGTATAGAACCATGTGCATTTTGGAAGCTTGTATTAATACCTTTGTTTTCGAGTAAAAACTCTTGACACGGATGCCCTATTTACGAAGGGCAAAATAACAACTGAAATAATTTTCAACGTTAGAAATTGCTTTGTACCACAGTGTATGTCAACAGAAGAGATTTTATGTGTCTTAAAACTCATAAAAATGCAAATGAAATGTCTATTTCCACACGTAATGAGGAAAAAATGTATTTTGTACACAACACTGAAGAAAAATCAGAAGCCTTACAATATTCAACAGTAAGCCAATGGTTGAAGAATTACGGAAAATATGTCGAAAATAATATACTTTGAGAACAGTAAAGCATTTAAATGTCTTTAATCATCGCAAGTACCTAGGCTGATACTTTACTTTACCACCTTAATAATTTGAGGAGAAAAAATTCTAAAAGTTTTTCATAAAATAAACGTATTTTATAGTATTGTACTAGCTGGAAATTTCTCATTTAGGGAATTCCCTGACTTACTGGATTGCTCTGTAATATAATACGCATAAAATTTTTCTTGTTCCTCTTTTAATGTTTCTTGGGGGCGTATTTTGATGACCTAAAACATAGCCAAAAACGATCAATAAAATGCTCTTGAAATACTTTTAAAATGCCCTAAGAACAGAGAAAAATGACGTAAAAAATTGAGCAAAACCACTAGAGATAAACAACTAACCGTAGTGTATGTTACTGATCTAATCGATGCTTCTTCCTTTTGTTCAAGTGAACTCATAATGCAAACGTTTAGTTTGGGATGTTCTTTAAAAGAAAATCTCTGCCTTTATACGAGTATATCGCGAAATCGGCCGAACTGACAATGGCGCTGAGAACGTCACAAGAAACTTAGATTTCATAGTACAACGGCTGACATTACAATATACTAGCGAAGAAATCGAATAGGCTACTCGGAATTCTGTAGTGAACATTTGTTGAACGTCGTAAATATTGTTTGAAGCAAGTACCATTAAATTTGATGATATCAGCGAAAAACGCGTTCAAAATGACTTAGCCGAAATCGACGAAAAGTGCAAAAAAAATACATAAAATCGGTTATTTCGTTTTGCCATAACATAAAATGAATTTCTATACTGAACGGCATTGTTCAAAAGTGAAAAGAAAAAAATGACATTTCATTAAAATTTGCCCCTCTATTGTGAATATCTGCTAAGAAACGCGCCTATTTATTTGTTAAGATTACAGAGGATTTGCTGCAATACTCTCGAGTAAGGAGGGTTGCCTAGTTTTGGGCGTCACCTCACAAGGTCGATTTCTTGTGTATCTTTCAAGTAAGTAGGTCTACTGAATATGTTAGTTTGTAAAGCCTAAATACTTAGAGTTAGATTCAGTGGTGTATCCCATGAAATGGGATGAATTTTCTAGGAATTTTGAGCTATAACCGTACGGGCTCACAGAGTTACCGGTAAATTTAGTAATAACAATCCAATAATTGCCCTACAGAAGCGCCACAATAATGGTCCCAATAATATTTATCCATTTCTTGTGGCATTCACAGGGTAAGTGAGTATGTGATCTGACTAGAACGAGTATAGTCAGAGGATTTGATCTGGGCGTGCGTTTAGCCAGGGTCTTTTTCGTAAAAGAACCACAAAGTCACTGTGGATTTTTCGATTCTCGAAAATTCTCCGTCCTCGATGCTACCCGCGCTCTGGAGTGTGAGTTACCAGCCAGTAACGCTCACCCACCGAGGTACGTGAATTGAATGCCAAACCATGTTCATAATTATTTATTAGCCGCAAAAGAGAGTACAATAACAGGGATCTGATTTCTTCGTTTCCGTTGTGACAGGTTGTTTTTCTTGACTTATTTTATTTTATGGATTCAGTAAATAATTGAAAATGTGACGTATGGAAGAAAATTCTAGATATTAGTTCTGGTAGCCGAAATAACGTCAATCACGCCAATGAGTGGTCTCAATCACAGGATTATATTCGCCGATGGTCGTTGCAGCACGACCAATGTAACTTTAATTAAATAATAAAATGTATGAACGGTAATGGCTTACAATTTGTAATTCACGAAAGTAATATTGCATTAACGTCGACATTAAAGTTAAAAAATGTTATTTCATTTGCTAGGTTAACTAAATCCATTGCTAGGTTAGGCACTCAATTAAATAATTATAGTAAAGATAATTAAACATCCCCAAATTATTTCTGAAATGTTTATTTTAACTCTAGATTACAAAACTTGAATGATAATCATTATGACCTCGGGAAACTCTCAATAAACTAATTGTGCTTTTGTTGTTCAATGATGTTACCCAACTTCTATGATATAATACATATTTATTTTCAAATACGACAGTACTAAAACATACAATACATTATTTGTGATGTCACTGCTCTTGGAATTTATTTTTTACGATTTATTCCATTATTTGGACTTTGGAAGATAATTTACACCACTACAGAAGTATTATAGTAATACAATACAGTTTCATTACCTGTCTATGCACGTCCCAAGATGAGTTCCATTTGCTCTACTGCAAGAAAGAGCAAACATACAAACTCCTTGCTCTGCTGTTCGCCGGCTCACGCATGGCAGATGCCTGATATTTCGTCCGGAACCTGTCAAGGAAAAAAAAACTTAATTAAAACTCAATTATAAATTAACACATTAGAAAACATTTAAATGTTTCCTTGACAAGTTTATATTGCTGTAATGAAGGCAAATAGTGAATATGTTCCAAGATACATTATTTTAAGTGATTTAGTATATCATAAATATTTTTAATAGACGTATAAAATATTCATATCACAAGTATCATTGTTGAGCAGAAATATTTACATATCGAGACCTAAACATAAATGTCCTTATTAAAGTATTGAAATTTTGTCGTTTGCTTAACGAGGATAGAACATTAAAAAATTAAAAAGGTAGATTCGAAGTTGTCTTCTTGATTTTACAGCAGCCAATTATATTTATAAATATTAGAAGTTATTTAATTCTTCAGTTAATTCAAGGTTCCAGAAGTAGTGCTATTCGAAATGACACACACGGCACTAAATGCGATAAAATATGACATTACTTTTTTTCTTACAATAATGATGTTCCAAAATCATAATTGTAAATTACTTATTGAAAACGTTTTATTTTCAAACTTTAAACTCATTTTTGGTTTGCTATTTTATGAGATTTCGTTTTTAGAAGAGACTGCAGATTGTGTGATCTAAGTTCATCCTTGACCATTGTGGACTCACTTGTGCTTTCATTATATTACACGCTGCAAATTAATAGAATTAGCGAAGGAATTAGGAAGCACCCGGATATATGATGTGCAAAATGAATAATAGTTTAAATATATTAGTAAAATTTTCCAACAATTTATCATTTCGTTTAAGTTGATTAATGCTCTGGCAATATTAATATATTACATTCACTCATATGTTTTTCAATCGTCCTTCGGATTGGCCGGATAATGAAAGACAGAATGGCAGAGGGAAGTACATTATGCTAGTATACTCTATGAAAAATGCAGATGTAGCTTTTTGTACTTCGTGAATCCTCTGTGCCAGGCGCCGGATCAAAACACACCACATCGAGCAATCACCCTACTCGTAAATCAAAGGAGATGGCGGGTGGGCAGGTTTATTGTCGAATAGAAGGTATCCTCGAGGCACAATTGCGCACGCTCTTGTTCCTTTCCTCTTTAAGGACAGGTCGTGTATCATACTCCACTGTCTGGTGGATATTCGACCCAACGAATTATGCGACTGTAGTGTGTCTCGACCGCTGTATTATCTGTGATAATAAAGCTTGGTAGCCTAAAAGAACATTTGAAGTTTAAATGCATGCTCATTCAGAAGACAAAAAACAAGACCTGTCACGGATGAGTTTGATAATAGTGAATATGTACACCGCTGTACTACAAAGACAGGATACTAGGAATTATATATTTTTATGCACACAGCAATTGTTGTTTTAACTTAAGCTTATTTTTCAGACCGCTACGATTATTACAACTAATTGCTCACGCGAATGGTAAATATTAAAAAAGATTAAAAAAATAATCACGCTTTTGTTCATTGTTTTGAATTGCTAATCTTGATATTCTAAAGAATATATACTATAAAGCATATTTAACCTTATCAACGGATTTTTAATTCTTTATACAATATTGTATTGTGAGCCATAACAAAACCATGTCGTCAGGACCATGAGTTATCGTCAGCCAAATTGGAATTTCTAATGTAATAACATTAACTAATAAATGATAACTAATTGGAAATGTTTATTCCAAGCATTCAGATTACGCACATTATTTTCAGAAAATCTAAAAAAAATGGCGAATGTTTAAATTTTACTGCGCAGAGGGGTCTAAAACATCTAACGTATTTTCATAAAAATTAGGCCCCAATAGAAACTGAGAAAGACTGCTATTCTTTAAGAAATCCTTCACTGTTGTATCGCCATTATGGAAAAAAACGAATGAAAATCCACTCTTAGCGGACGGCGTCCATTAGAAACAACAATCGAAACGAGTGAGTTCTAGTAAAGTATGGCTCTTGAGAACTATGCGAAGCAAAATTATTTTTTTATTACTATCTTTTTTATTCTGGGACTTAGAACTTGTCCCGATTGGAGCGGTGCTCACTTGGGGAGATAGCTAAAGGTGGTACAATATTGAAAATAGATATTTTTATTTTAAACAAAATTTGTTTTAGAAAAGTGAAATCTTTAGAAAAGGTCATGTACAATTATTTTATAAAAAGAGTAGTTTCTGGGTAATTTCTGCTTGTATTTCATGCAATTTATAAAAAAATCAGTTTCTCAAGAACGGCTCCATATTTTTAAATCACCCAAGGATAGAACAAAGAACGCTTAAAAGAATGTCACATATCTCGTTTTCGTTGAACTCTCTGAATTTTCGAAAATTGCAAAGTTAGAAATAATGCCAGAAAGTATGTTCTGTTGTAGCAACTAGTTTTTGATTTAGAATGAATTGTTCTTCCGTAGTGCGTAAAAAGATAAAATTTCAAAGTCGGTAATTTTATGTTTCTTTCAAAATATTGAGAAATGGTAAATGGATAAAATTTTAGATCACATAGAGATTCCTCAATAGTTTTATTAAACCAAACTGTTCCAATTTTTACCAGCTTACGGTTACATTCAGAACATTAAGACTTCACGACTTGGCACTTACGACAATATGCGTCATTGATAAATGTCGGTCAGTAAAGACTCTGATTTTCAGAGTTACCGAATTCTGGAAACGTTGCCTCCTGTCAAGGGTGAAACACCTGTAAAGGGGGTTACGTTGTGAATGTTAAGCGTCCCGAAAGGGGAGCGGTGAGAGGTAGAGCCCCGGAAAGCAGAGGCAAGTACCGCTGGCGCTTTGCGTGAGCTGAATGAGAAAATCACTCGGAACCGTGCACGCACACAGGTCGACATCACGACCGGAATCGACCTTGAGGTTTTCTGCATTCGAGAAACGAGGTGGACTCTTTATTGGTTTCGTGATTGATGTCAAATATCCTGTAGTAGGCTCGGAATATCTTAATTTCATTAAATAAGGAAGTAATGCTTAGTGTGTTCACTTCTTTGACGAGCTAAAGCCGATCATGTAATCATGTCTATGATAAGCCGAACAGTTTTCACACATGTGCAACCATGAATCCCATGCGTAGTTTTCCAGTTGTAAGATAGTTCACATATAATCTATCAAGACTGAAAGATTCGAAGGTGAAAAACCTAATAGAAAAATTATGTTCAAGAGATTTCTCAGTTTAAAAACGTGTATGTACGGGGAACAGGCATGCGTAGTAATTATGTACATTTAATACTGCAGTAATAATAAACATTAGAGAAACCTATGGAAAATGAAACTTAAAATGTTTTGGAGTATCGAGAACATAGATATGAATTTTTGGAAAGGTAACATAATACTGTGTAAAAACGTATAATTGTCTTTTGAAAACGAAAAAATGTGAAGAAATTAAATAATAAACAGAAGTATCGTAATTTTGCTAATAATACGCTATTCTCGTATGCAATAATTTAAAGAAAATGTAGTTCAGGTTCTCATGTTAAATATTTGATCACGTACTTGTTAATGCTTTTACAAAAAAAAGTGGTATTACTTTAGCGTGACCGCTGAAGATCGGGGGCTCAGAGTTGTCGGAAACTTATCGGTTTAGGGGGAGCGCATCCCATCCCAGTGCGTGTTGACAGACCTACTCCAGTCGTGTGAACATTTGACTTTTCATATTCGCGAGGTGCAAGCTTGCAGTTAGTTGCGTTTTCTACTAAGGTGAAGCATTTGTACGTGATTCTCAAAGTTCTGTGTAAGTGATTACTGTTCTGTTTGTGATTATTGCAATGCATCCGGTTCAGAATAACTTGTATGAGGAAGTCCTTCACAGTCAGACGCATGAAGTCGGTGCAAAAGTATTTCAATTTATGAAGAGAGAACCAAAAGAAAGTGTTAAAAATGTCAAAGCAGTTATTGGCTGCTGCTATGGGTGTTTCGACAAGATCTATTGGCAGAATTAAAAAGGAAATGGATTCTATTGAATAGGGGAGAATCGTGCTCATTTTCAGCTCCGAAAAAAAAGAAAGGAAGAGCGTGGAATTTGCCCTCGACAGTTTCAATGAGAGTAATTCGCCACACAATGATTTAAATCACCGTATCAAGAAATTGTTATTTTTAAAGAAAACGGTTCAAACGACAGTAATGACAGCGACAGTAATGCAACTTATGATAGTCAGAAAACAGGTATTAGTGTTAGTGGAAAAGATGTATAAGATGGGAGCAGAGCCGGGCTATCAGGTGAATTTGGTGTTTCTCCACCACCGAACAAAAACACTAAAGCAAGTTAATGTCCAAGTAAGTTCGTTAACTCATGCGGTGCAGTAGGATATTGTTTTTGGTTTAGGCAGACGAACTAGACGCGCAACCTCCTGGCTCCCTCCCCACCACTTTCAAATTCCCCCTCTACTCGCGAATCCCAGCGACCACCCTAGAAAAAATTAGCTTCAACACGTGATAATTTAAATTGCTTACAACTCACCATTCCAACAATGAAACAAGTTGTATGTTTCTTTATATTTCATCTTCTTCTTCCCCACTTCAAGAACACTTATCGATGAAATATCAATACTCAACCGTGTTCGGAAGCCGCAAGAAGGGCTATTGACCTTCCCACGAAAAACAACAACAAAAAACTAGCAAGTTACAAAGAAACGAAGACGGGTCTAAGGGCCACCTACGACAGCCGAGGTTGGAGAGAGTCCCATTCCGACCTTAGCTAAATGAAATATGAGAAGAGGAACGGGCAGGTGCTCCAGGTAATCGTGGTGCGGCGGATTTGAAGAGTTAGGATGAGAGAGGAGGGGGAAGTAGAGGTGTATGAGAGAGAGACGAAAGGCTAAAAAGTAGCGGATAAAATATGAGAACAATCACTACAATAATATAAATATGAGTATTTTTTTAAAATCTTTGGCCCATTTTTCCGACGAACAGATTCATGAATAACATTTTACAGTTAACAAATATTTATTATCTATAAAAAAATACGACTTTTCGAGGATACATTTGTCACCATCATCAGGTACATGAATTATACTAAATTCAAACAAGAATGAAAATTAAATTAAAAAACATTTGTCAGTTTCCAAAAATTATTTAGGTTGCAAGAAAGTCAACCGTTCTTACGAACAGACTCGGCCATGTGAGAGTCTGAGCTAATTCTGAGCGCACTGCGCACTCTAAGCTAACTCTGAGCTCACTGCACACTCTAAGCCAACTCTGAGCACACTGAGCTAGCTCTGAGTACATTGAGCTAACTCTACCCGTGTCACTTTTGACATTTAAAACATTCCATTGCAGTAGTTTGTGTACTTATTACTCAACCTTTCTCAAACAAACATGAGATTAGTGAACAGGTTCGCATTAAACAAGAGTTGTAAACAAAAGAGCTTGTTCCTTGGTAATAAAGTAGCTCTATATTGTCATGAGGTTAATATGTCCATTTTTATTTTGTGTAAAATTTAAAATTAAAAAAAAAATATGTAAGCTATGTTGACTACCTCGGCAAAGCAATAACATAGTCAACTGGGTGGAATTTTTAAAGTGGTACGATATATTTCATCCCAGTTCTCCCAACGCCCGAACGGTACACGACAGTCGCTCGAGTGTGAACCGTAGCCTTAGAATATCATCTCGATTGATGCTTCCCCATTCCTTCAATGACGTACCCACGGATCCTTAGATCCATTCCCATCAGATGCATTCTTCGGAGCCAGCTGAGACCAAAATATCAAGCAAATTCAAATGAGAGCGTTTACGACACAAATAAAAGCGTACTATCGGCGCCCCTGGGGACACGTTTCGCCTCGCGCGCCCTCAACCATCACTTCGCTCGTGCGTCTAATGCTCCCAGATGGCCTGGGCACGCACGCGCGAACCGCGGCGTTTGGCGACATTATTAGGGAAAACGACGCTCCTAAAACGCCGGGCGCCTGTGACGCGGGGAGCGGAGCGACGAAGCGGGACGGGGCGGGACGGGGTGGCGAGGAGGGAGCGCGGCGAAGCGGGGAGGAGAAGCGACCCAGCAGCCGGCAGGAAACTCACCGTTAGGCGGCGACGGGCAGCCGCGGCCGGTGAGGCGCGCACTGCCGCCGCCGCCGCCGCCGCCGCCGCCGCCGCCTTGACCCAGAGCCCGGCCACGCATCGCCCGCCCCGCCCCCTCACCTCACTCCGCCCGTGAACAGGTGCCTTCCCGCGTGCGCCAGGGCCGCCCAGGCGACGTAGTGCGCGCTGTCGCCTGCCCGCGTGCCGCGCGGACGCCAACGTTAACATGGTTCACACCGCCTGAGGTGGCTTAGGCCGCCAACTCGTGTCACTGTGACCCTGACTGGCCGGTCCTGGGGTGAGTCCCGACGGTGGCAAGGTGACTAGCTAGATAGCTCGGTCGAATTCAGTCGCTGTCTGGAGGAGAATTTTAGCGGCCGGCTGCTATCATCGGTAGTTTTCCGTGGTTTCTCTGATCAACTCCAGATGAATACTGGAGCAATACTCTAACAAAGGGGCCGCGGACCGCGTGCAATCTCTTCTTCCTCTTCCTCGTCCTATCCTTACCACGTACTCTTCCATGCAAAACACTACCACACATAAAGACCAGTTGGGAGTTTAGAGCTTGTCCGGGTTGGAGCGGTGCTCGGCTGGTGAAAGATACCAGGATGAGGAAAAAACCCACAAGCCTACGTGAAGGTAGCCGTCGTATCTCGCCATCTAGTAGGAGAAACTCATCACTATCTCTTGCGGTAAAACATGCACTGCACTTACGGGACTAATGTGATTAGCAGTTGACGTGCCCGGAAACACTAATCAAACAATTAGTCAATGCAGTTCTACACGTTCGAGAACCAGGTGCTTCACGATATTAAACAACAGAGATTTATATAATGAAAAATAATCACAGATTTAGAAAGCACCATGGAGGTATGACGCATGCGTAGTGTCACTTCACAGCGTTGGGTGTATATAAAACACTCAACGTTTATTAACCAAGCAAAAGAGGAACGACCTGAACAAACAACTACTCTATCAGGCCTATCAGGAACAGCTAAGATCTTCATAACCGTCACAGCAGACGAAATCTGTTTGCCATAATACATTGTTCATTGACAAGATAACCTAACAAGAGAAGACAATATCGCAACTATTCACTGTACACCAAGAAAGAATCATCAATACCTCGAATTTAATTTCTGAGATTACATCGCGAAACATTTCATAAAACAGAGTTTAACCACAGTCGTTTCTATGGTGATCATTTCAGTGAATTACAACGGTAATTTGACAGCGAGGACAGAAAGAACGCAATAAGGCTGACATGACCAATTATATTTCAGAGTTTACAACCTCTGTGAGTTATTTTTCCGTACCCTAGCATAATCTTATGCCAGGAATAGTGATTGATGTTCATGAGTAAGTAATAATACTGACGGTGGTGATGTTATAAACATTTATTATGATAATATTGTAATGATAATGATACGAAAGAAGAAAAAATGGTGGCATGCGACAAGGAAAATTTCGCCCCTCATCTGATAAAAACTTTTCTTGTCGTTCACCGTTTTCACACGGAGTGAGCGGGATTCGAAGGTCGGAATTTAGTCTAGAGCGCACTGGTCACTACGCCGCGGGTCACCGCCCTCTGAAAGTTGCGATAAACAGGCATGCCCTGCTTACAAAATTTGTTTTGGTTGCGGCCGCTCCGGACGATCTCAAGTCGACACTCCCTATTCCGCGTTCGGCGAGTAGCGCCGAATCGCCGAATCCCGAATGGTGTGAAAGGGTTGCTTGCTATTTGCCGAGCGACGAACATTCGATGCTCGCCCTACTTACCTCTTGTCGGTCTTTCGGACACCCCAAAAGGAGGGAACATTCGTGGAGCACATCAGCCGCTCGGGCGAACAGTTGGTCGCTACTCGCCGAATGCCGAATGTGTGGTGTCAGAGGATTCTCGCCCAACGCCAAAATAGCCAAGATGCTCGGCGAACGTTCGCTTCCTTTGGTGTGGCGAAAAGATCGACACGCTTCGGGTAGAGCAAGCACAGAATGTTTCGCGCTCGGCAAATAGCAAGCAATCCCTCCCCACCATACGGGATTCAGCAAGCGGTTCCTCGTTATTCGCCGAATTCCAAATGGGTGGAGCCCTCTTGAAATCTCTCGCGAGCCGGACGTGCCTGTTTATCGCAACTTGTAGAGGGCGTCGTCCAGTGGCGTAAACACCAGAGCGCACTTGGCTGGATTCCGAGCCTTGAATCCCGCTCGCCCCGTGTGATAACGGTGATCGACAAGGAGAGTTTGTATTAGGTGATGGGCGATGTTTCCTCTAAGTCGCATTTTTTAAATTAAACGTTTATTCACAATCTGTTCATACATAAGAACAATTAGTAAATTTGTTGATTGAATTGATAATTAACATTGAATGAAGAAGATACTCATTAGTATTTATCCATTAATACAATTGATACACGTATAACTACACTTCAAAATCTGTGAGGCAAATATAAAGGCTTGAATTTTTTATGACGTCTTATTTCTAGACTGTTATCTAACAAATTTATGGCTAAAATATTGGGGTGGCATTCTAATTTTTTAATATGATTACAACTCAATTTTCATTTCTTCATTAACTGTTGGCATTTTAAATTAAGATTGAATTACATCGTTTCGGGCATTGGCAATGTTTCTTAATATATTTCAATGAAGTCGCATTACACTGTTTTTTAATGTCTATTGCAGCAAAAGGGCGAAGTTTTCTGCATATTTCTTA
This sequence comes from Gryllus longicercus, assembly GCA_038098605.1. NCBI lineage: Eukaryota > Metazoa > Arthropoda > Insecta > Orthoptera > Gryllidae > Gryllus > Gryllus longicercus. The sequence continues at coordinate 698,110 of JAZDUA010000608.1, forward strand.
CGTCTTTCATACATGAAATTATAGAAATTGTTTTAAAATACATCTTATTCAAATGAATCGTTGCACTCTCTCCAAAGGAAAATATTATGCATCACAAAAAACTGACAGTTTTTACTTATAAAATTTCCTTACAAAATTCTTTGTTTTATTTTTTTTATTTCCGACCGTAGACACTTACTCTTTATTTCATTATACCTGTAGTATTTTACTCTGAATGACTTTTGCATTCACATTTTGCACATAATGATCATTTTGAAGACTTTTTTTGTCCATACTGCTTGTGTACAAACTACAAACTCTTCTTCATTCTCAGATCGAACATATAAATCAGAGTCTATTGTTTCGAAATAATCCATAACCTCACAAGAAATCATATTTCTCCCATCAATATTAATTGGTGAGTTATTAATGGTATTTTTAGGTTAAAATGACCCTATAAAAAATGTACTTACTCCCAACTACTATCATAGGACTTTTTGACTCCAACAGTCAATTTGTTAACGTGCTAACTGAATAATTTCGCGCAAGTTTCTGATAGATTACACGAAACAAGAGAGACGAGAGATGCGCCGGTGCGGAATAATCTGTAACATTCAAGAGTTAGTGGGTAAACCCTATTTTAGGTTAGGGGTAGTTTCGTTACGATACTCTTCAATGACAATTATCAATTTCATTATATCATTAACTGGTTTTCAGGAGTAAACTAATAAATAGCAAACTTCTCTACAAAAAAAAAACTTTTTAAAGTTCGCAGCACAACAGTTAGTGTGTAGGGTGGGAGAACTTGAAATTGAATATCTAAGATCAATTCTAATCGAGGGTTTTTCGAATTACGTATAACCTTAGCGTAATTTTCTTCTCTTCTATCTTCCTAAACCAATAGCAAGAAGCTAACTCAGTCGTGATCATCCCTTCCAGTCTGAAAAATCAAAACGACTAAAAGAAAATCCTTACAGGGTGCAAGGGACGCACGACCCTAAAAGTGATGACTGGTTGAGGCACATCCTGATGAGAATCAAAATAGTTTACTATGTAACAGTTTATGTATTCAGTACCTCATTCAGATAACCGTGCAGTCTATTTCCAATGTTACATCAGTCACAGAGATAAATAAGCATACAGAACGCTGGCTTCAAAATATAGTACTTTAATTAAAATACCTCCATTGGAGATAAAAAGTGGAAGCCGCTGCATAAAACCTGTTCGCGAGACCACTCACGACTGAAAACGTAGCCTCGGGCGGCGAGGACCCCCGAATAATCCTCACAAGCCAATATTCGTGCGCCCGCACGTCCCGTTACCCATTCAACTGCAACAAGCCACGTAAAACTGTTGCGCCGGGCGGGAGCTCTAGCAGCCGGATTCCTGAGCGCGTTGTATCTTCGAGCGTGCGACCTCTCGGCGGAGTAAGTGCCCCCGGCAAGCCCGCGGTGTGTGTGTGTGTGTGTGTGTGTGGTTGTGGGAGGGAGGGAGAGGTGAAGGAGAGGGAGGTGTGAAGAAAGGGGAGGAAGAGGTGGGGGAGGGGGGAAGGGATGGGAGAAGAGAGAAGGGCGGGGAGGGGTAAGGAGCAGGGTTAACGCGCACCGCGGGTCGAGTCCAGAGCCTCGTAGTGGTACCGGTGCGGGATGAGACCTCCCGGCGGAAACACCCCTCGGGCGGAGGAATGGAAGGAGGGGTCCAGTGGGCGGGGAGGGGGCTAGAGGTGGCGGGAGCGCGGGCACCGGGAAGCGGCAAAAACTTACACTTTCCGCCGGTCGAGTAACTGTACCCTCCCGGCGCCGCCCGGGCCCCGGACTCTCGCCTCCTCCACCTCCTCCCACCCCCGCCTCCTCACGGACACTAACTCCCCCAAACCATCGACCGCTCGTCTCCTGGCTACCTCCGAGCCTTCGCTTATGAAATGGAATCCGGTAATACCATAGGGCATCGCAGGTTTTGGGAAGGAGGGACGAGAGCACATAAACGATATGTTTTCTGAACACGAACTTTTTTGTTTTGTTTCTAGGATCGGAAAAACGATATGTTTCTCTATGGAAAGCTCCGCCGACTGTCTTCTGGGATTTTACAAAGAAGGAAACAATAGATATTTATTGGTTTAGGACAGGTATATTTTGGGTCACGTTTTCCTTTTACCGCACTTGCGGATAAGGGTTTGTGTGAACGATTGATGGTGGGGGCTTTGTTTGCAGGTAGAAGACTAGAAGAGCAAATTCGAGGTACAAAAGGCGGCAGGATTGATAAAAATCTTTGCTCTTTTTTAACAGCATATCAACGGGTAAGAAGTATAGTGAACGTCGTGCTAATAGTTACTAAATTTTTGTTGAAATATTTAAGGGGAGAAGGTACAATGTATGCCTCACATGTTAAATTTGCTAGTATTGATGTACCTTTTACAGAAAATGGTTAACTAAACATTTTGATATTTTAGGATAAAATTTGTTTTTCACATTTTTTGAGTTGATTAAATTTGTTTCCAATTATAACTTTTGCCCTAATATTTCCAGCATTTTTGACCAAACATTATTTTTTATCTTTATTATTGCAGAATGTTTACACAAAATGTCAATTTATTGCAAATACTACAGAGAATGTATTCTGTAATTTTCAATGAATTGTGAATAATAATTTCTGAGCAGAAAATATTGATATATTTGGAAAGAGCAAGGTCTGAACTATTTATTTAGTTAAAAAACGAAAATCGATAAATCGCCCCATTTTATGACATTTTAATAGTCTTTTCTGGATTTTTCTACCGACAAAGTAGAATATCACTTTTGAATAAAAAGAATTTACTCGAATGTTATGTTGTCATTTTTCCTTCAAAGAACGTATTTATTTCATTGAATCGAGTAAACTATCAATTGAACATTCGAATGAGCAACCAAATTCCGCCAGCCTGAGACCTGACGTCTGCCGGAAAAATTACACGGGATGGAACCATGGGTTGTGGGTTCGAATGCGGTTCCAGTGTGTATTTCAACTTGCGAGTCTCTCTTGGAAGGCAAATATCAACCATTACAAGTCGCATTATTTCACCCAGGTCACACTGATAATCAAGTTCTAGATATCTGGCAGGGTGTTTACTTTTTCCAATGTAGTTTTTTATGTTGATTTCAAACTTGAAAACAGAAAACTGTTCCGTCTGGTTTTTAAGATATCGAAAAAAATAATTTTGCCGCCAAATTAAAAAAATGTTTTTAAGTGTTGTGAATAAATAATTCATACTTTCTTGGACAGACCAAGTACAAGTTTTCTGATGACTACAGTAATCGCCTACGCCCCTGTCAGAGAGCCCAGAGAATAAGAGCCAAATTCCCACTTGTAACAAGGAAAAGACTTCTAATAATTTTAAGTCATTTTTGTATCGAAATGCTGTTATTAACTAAAATCCCAGTTACTTTGTAACTGTAGCAGTAGGCTACTTGCGCAAATGTGTTGTACAACACAATAGACTACAATGCACAGGTTGTGAGAACTTCAACGCCCGGTAAGGAGGAAACCCTTCTCACTCAAGAACGGCCGCTTTCTGTCATCGCCCTCCCGCGCTTTACAGCGGCGCTTTTCTTCTGGGTTCACCCTATTGTTCTTTGCGGGAGTCCTCATCGCAATGTGATGCGAGGTAGCATTACCTGCGCGTGTATTCAGAATTCTCAGCTAATTCTGAAACTAATAATTCTTTTGTTTTCCATTTCGTCTTGTATGCGCAAATTACCGTTGCCAGTATGTAGCGGTAATTTGCTAGAAAAAAAAGAAAAAAAGATGAAAATCTTTAATACAAACACGTCGGCGATCCTGCGGCGCGGGAAACTGCGGCGGTAACACTACTGCACGGGATCAATGATTAAGTGCTCGAATATCGCATTAGGCATTAGTGTTTTTATCTTGAAATTTCGGCGTGCGAGGCATAGGTAAATCACTATGTATCACTTAATAGCACGCACATCACTATGCATTAATTCGTAATTGTCGTGAAATGCAAGAACATGGTATTTTAGTACAATTATGCAAATACAATTCAAGTACTCTCCAAGTAGAAGAAACTACAGAAGCCTATCTCCCGTGAGGAACATGACCATTAGACAACATATCACATTGTACATCATCAGAGTAACAATTCGAAGAATGGTTATAAAATATAAAGAATAATATAAGGAGTACAAAAGCGTGTGGAGTAGCACAACAAAATTGTTATTTGATAAGGAATACTTAGAACAACGAATAAATAAACTAACAAATTGCTTTGTGGAATTCCAAATCTTCATTTGCGGCGATGTTCGCTCACAAGTCGTTGCTCCTACGCCCTGACGAGATTACTTCCGCAGCACATAGAAGTGCTATTCTCGTACAATCCACAAGATGCCAATCTTCTGGAACGAGCAAGGGAGCCCGTTGTATGAACTTCTCTGACCGGTCGGCTCGCTTCTTGAACACACGAACATCCGGCATTTGACGTATGCAGCATAACCTGTTGCAACTTTGATAGATAGCTGTTGCTCGATGACAGAATACACTTTCAACCCTTATTCTGATACACATAAAGACTACTTCGTGCTGTCATGGATTGCGTAGTTTGCTTAGCTCTTGACATCTATGAACGATTATATTCAGTTATTCATTTGGTCTCTTGTTCATGGCATAGTATAGCATAAGAATTGACCTCTTGTTCTTAGCATAAGTAATTGATCTAAGGAATGTTACAAGTTTAAAAGTAATCAAGTCTTGCTGCCATGAAGGTTGTAGGATTTGCTTTAGCGTGAGAAACTTCTGTGTGTCATAAAGAGTGCCAACAAGAAAGGCACATAACCTTGCCGCATTTTTAAAATCTTTTTTGTGTAATAATTATTTATTATTTTAAATTCAATGCATTCATATTGTAGTTTACTTCTTCGAAAATGTGAAAGTCGCGAGGTTCAAAACTCAAAAGCATGATTCATGCATTGTTTTGTAATTTAATTCAGACTCAATTAGAAATGGAAACTCAGTCAATCTGTCAACTAAGCTGCCATAAAGTATAAAAATATTAACATCAATCATCACTGCATCTTTCGTATCTATCTCATAGAAAACTAAAATTGATGAAATTAATACAATAAGCTACAGACAATCCGTGTCTTAACAAAACAAGGTTTAGTACTGTGTGTAAAGATAATAGAAATCATTATAAACTACAAAAATATCCAGGACGTAAACAGAAACGAGTAATTATAACAATGCTTTTTATTCATGAATTCATTTACGAAAAGGGGAATTCAATTTCATGTAGGAAAAATTAACCTATCATGTGTTTTTGTTGCCCAAAATCTTTTAATTGACAAGTAGGGTTTCCATACAAGCAGAAATGCGTATATTAAAATTAAACTATCCAAGAAACTTCATAGAATAAAACAATTCCATTTATTATTTTCAATTATCAAATGTTATTAATGCTTTAAAGAAATCTAGTTTCTTGAAAGTAATAAGATTTAAGATCGGGACTAGTCTATAAGGTTAATTGATTGTGGTTCTGATAAACAAATACATGATACTTTCTATTCTGAAACTGCTTTCACTGCAACACTCAATACCATGTTCAGTGAAACTTCTCTACAACTGACACGCTGGGGACGCAGGAAATGTTTGCTCAAGAGGTATCCATTATAGACAGTTTAAGACAAAACGGGAGTTTTCGTTCTACACCGAGAAAATTGTCCACCATAAAAAGGTGTCCGCTCGTAAAGTGGTGTCCGTTCAGTGAGTTTTCACTATACATCGAGCAATCAAAATTCGTAAAACTGTCAAGAATATTCTCAAAATTATTTTGTTACTAAGAGTTTTCGTATATAGAAAGGAAACATTTATCCCTATAGCTTTCCAGATTGAATATGATTTCATACGCATAGTAATAGGTACACAGAAACTAAATTTACAATCCAGTCACATAGTAATCATTGTCCTCGATAACATTTCAAAAGTGTGTCGCCTCCAATGCCATCTGGACCTACCTCTTGTGTTTGAGTAAATAGAACATTTTTATCACCAATAAGAATATTGATAAAATGTACTGTTTAAATGATCAATTATTACATCGTTAACTCGAGCACTCCATGCCTATTGTTCTTAAAGAAACATTCTATTAGCATTATACAAAAGGGAAGAAAATCATACACCTTCCCAAGGCGAGAAATTAATACGATATGTTTCATCATCTGATTGAAGGGTACGGGTGTAGAACATGATACCGCTTTCTGAACAAATAAAAAAAAAACATTAATTTCACCCCCCCCCATATGACAGGTGAAGTGCTGGAAAACAGTTTATGAACAACAGTGACCTGTGTCGACAAATGACAAAATATCTCTTCAATCACCCCTTACCCCCACGCCAGCGGGCAAATGGTAATGACTAGGGGGAGAATTTTAATGAAATGTCATTTCTTTCTTTTTTCTTTACAACAATGCCGTTTTGAAATGCCGTATAGAAATTAATTTTGTGTTATGACGAAACTAAATGACTCATTTTTATACGTCATCTTTTTCCATTTTTCGTCGATTTCGACTAATAAGTCTTCTTTTTACCTTTTTACGTCATTTTTACTGAATTTTACTGCATTTTTCGCAGATTTCAGCGATTTGAATATCATCGTAGTATCATTTTAATGGTACGTGCTTCAAACAATACTTAAGAACTACAACAAAGAGCCGGCGGCGGCGGTTAGCATATCGGGCAGTTATACCCAAGTTGGTGGATTCAAACCCGATCGCAGCCGTGGATTTTTAAGGACGAAAAAATCCTTCGTACGCCCTCCTTTGGAGGGGAAGTAAAGCTAGCTGTCCCATGTTAGTAGATTTACTTGTGAAAGATCCTCAAGCCTAAACGCCTCTGAACTGAGATCCAAATTGCCTGTTCATCGCCCAAGAAATATCTTCTCTCTCCGCTAGTTGGTGATAGGAGCGTAGCGAAATTTGCGTGGTCAGACGGAAAGCGTCAGATGGAAGAACGTGTCACCACGTAAAATTCAATTCAACAAATGTTCAGCATTCCCGAGTAGCCAATTCGATTTCTTCGCTCATATATTGTAATGTCAGCCGTTGAGAGTTCTAAGAAATCTAAGGTTCCTGTGACGTTTATCGGCGCCGTTGTCAGTTCGACCGATTTCACGACAAATAAAGGCAGATTTTCTTCTAAAGAACAATCCAAAGCAAACGTTTGCAAGCTTAGTTCACTTGAATAAAAAGAAGAAGCCTCGATTACATCAGTAACACATCGAACAGCTTGAGTTGCTCATCTGTAGTTTTGATCACCTTTTTTTACCTCATTTTTCTTTGTTTTTATGGCATTTTAAAATCATTTTAAGAGCATTTTATTGATTATTTATGAAATTGTTTAGGTCATCAAAATCCGTCCCTTGCACGCCTAATGATTACGTAATGACTACGCTGATTCCGTTCGACTTAGCCAGCCCCGAGCGGGCGTTCGCGCGGCGCGGCGGTGGTGCTGCGCGGCGGCGACCGGGCGAAGCTTCTGCTGCCCCCGGAAAGGGCAACGGGGCCAGCGGGCCGCCACCTCCTGCGCGCGGGGTCACTGGGTCCGCCGCGCCCACGCGATCACCGCCTCCGCCGCCGCAGTCGCCGCCGCCGCACCGGCTGGGCGGCCACGTGCCACGTGCCGCGTGCCTTGCGCGCCACGCGCAAGCGACCGCCGTGCGCCGCTGCGCGCAAACGGGACAGGGCGGCTTAGCGAAATATGTAAAGGAACATCGGAATAACTTAGAGGTAGCAATTGTTTTAAAATCAAATTTATTGAAGCTTAGGTTGAGTTGTAGTTATTTACCCCTGAAGGATACGGATGTATAATGTGATAAAGCGCTCAGCATATTTTCAGATATAAGCAAGATAATATTTACATAAAAATTATAAAAAACTGGGGGTAAACAAGACCCAAAATCTGAAATATTTGAGTATTACACTACACATACAAAGGGTCATACAGAAAACTATTGAAATTAAAATTTTAAAATGTTATTGTATTTTACGCTAGAGTCCTTCTTTTAATTTATATATTACCTTAGATATTTAAATCTAAATTTAAAAACATGAAGATAACACATCGAAATATTATTTTATGCAACTTCCTACTAGCATTATTACGTTTCTCTATTAGAGAGAAGCTTAAATTAAAGCTCGTAATGTTTTTAAATATTACATTTGAAAATGTAATAATATTATCAATTAACGAATAAATACAAATAATGAAGCATTTTCGACAATGGCGGAACGAAGATTTTGACATGCGGAACGGGGAGTAGATATAGAGGCCACCGATGATGACTGATAATTTTTTATAAATATTTTTTATTTATGATGAATTTAAAATTAATTTTTATTTGTTGATTTATATGTATAACGTTTTCAATTGGGATATTGAGTGATATTCCTCACTATACAACATTAATAATAACGATTAATAAAAACTATGATTGTGTTTATGTGTCATCGATATCTGGGGGGGAGAGAACCTTATGACCTTGGGTTGGCCACTGATTTTGTAGGATGGATGTAATTGAAAATGCTGTAAATCCTGTTCAGTTTCAAGACGAGTCGCACTCTGGAGCTGCCCTCAGTGACAAATGCCTTGGGCGAGGCGGAGATGGCCGAACGTCACTCATACGAGCGGGCGAGCGTGACTTGACATAGGCGAAGGAGGTGTTATGGAGTGGCCGTGAATATAACGATGCACGCGGGGAGGGGTGTGACAAAGAGGGTTGGTGAAAGCGTGTCGAGAGGCATGGAGGCAAGAGGCGTGGTACCGTCGTACAAAGGATAGGGTTTATATTTACAAACAAAATACTTTTATTGTTTTAAACACATCGCTGAGAGAAATGTAGCGCAATGTACTATACACATTCAGTAAGCTATCATATAGTAAATCCAATTATTCGTTTGGTAAGGTTCACTAAACATTATTTAGTTGAGTAACTCGGATAATTGAAAACCGTAAGTGAATGTATAAAGTGAATTGTCAATGGTAGAGTTCGTGCTTCGTAGATAACATCATAAGTGATTTCTTCGTCTTCGTGTATCGTCACATTTACTAAACACAGTTTAGTGAGCAAGTGTTCTCAGAAATATGATCAATTGGAATAGCAGTAGCCCATGTGAACGGTAAGAAATGAAGGCTCGGTATAGTATTGTATGCTGCGTTTAAAATTGTTTTCACTTTACATAATTTATTAGTCTACATCTGTAGACAGCGTCCGTAACCACTCCGCTTTCAGTTAGGGTCTGTCAGAAGAACAGAAGTTAAGGAAGTACGAGTCCACTAGGCTCTTGAATAGGTGACCGTCCGGGAACCACAGTTGCTACCATAAAGGAGTATTCTCCTCCTTTCTCTATGGTAACAACCTTTCCTTCCTCAATGGTTGCTACCTACCTCGCTGTAGGGATAGAAATTTAGGATTTCCTTTCACGTTTCTGCTTAATGAAACTTATTAAGCAACATTGAGTGTAAGCCAGTTATGTAGCGTAACAGTAATTTTCACTGCAACCCGTTTAGTAAATATGACTAGATGTATTAGTCAATGCAATGATACGTTTAGTAATTTACACTAAATGCAGTTGGTCATGGGTTACGACCTGTTAGTAAATGTAACTATAGTATGTGTATTAGTACGTACGAGTACTTGTATTTGTAACTAAACAACTGTTTCCAACATGACTAAGCACAATACCGTATAGTTCAACCTACTACGCCAATAATTATATGAACAAAACATTTCTCCCCATTGTGCATTTAAACAGAACGCATAACAGGTAAGGTAGTATCATATATTGGGCGCAGTAATGGCAAAAAAACAAACAAAGGTATTGTGAAAAGTGTACTTTATGACTAACAATTCACATTTCAAATTAATCTTATACGAGACAGTTTTTAAGTAAGAGAAAATACAAAACTTCCTATGCATTCTAACCAAAAAAAGAAAATACATGTTGGAACATAATATAAAGGCTAGGTGGCTCAGAGCAAAGTCACCAAAGAGGTCCAGATTCGATTCCCGTATATTCGCGTCGATTCCCGGACAATCTCATGTGAACATTGTTTCGACAAAACGAGTTTGGCTGCTTCACAAAGGCTAGTCTAACTACTGTGAAGTGTCCTAAACCCTACCACTTTCCTGATTCAACATTCACAATTCTGGCCGCTGGGTAGTGACGCAGGAGCGCACAAGAGAGAGGCGCGTACGTGGAGATGCTACCTGGCGGTCCTCTTAACAACTGACTTCGACGAGACTGGACAGCAGACCAACAAATTAACGGAGGATTACTCCAAATAATTATAAAAATGTTGACGGAGGATTACTCCTAGCAAGCGCTCAACGCCCTCTTAAGGGCTTAGAGACGCGTTGCATCAGTATCAGACGTAAGAAATTTAAAAAAGGTCAAAAACAACATTCAGTACTTAAGTTTTGCTATGTTTAATCCCTAACTAAATCCCGCGTAACAGTCGAGGCAAGCCCGATGGGCGAGGCGGGAGCAGTGATGGCCAGCAGCGGACCCCTCTCCCTTTCGCAGGTGAAGTGGGGCTCTGATCGACGACAGTGAGTGGACGAGCCATCGAAACATTGTTGAAGTAAAAGATGGCATATTTGTCTTATCATTCCAGCAAATTAACCTGATTTAAAACTTTGGATGATTGGACCGGTCAGGGACTGACAGTGTTTCTGCTCAGTGCTCTCAGATTATTAGTCCTACTTCCTCCAACCAATTATAAGATGTTATTTTTCTGCCTTGACTAATGTTTCTGTATGTGAAAGGCTTGGGACAGTGACAAGATAAGCTACACCGCTCACACCAAGCACCTCGCTAATCATAAATTTCAATATTTTGATTTTGGTGGATGTATGGCTTGTAACTATACATTTCTTGTTCACTTTTAGAACGAGCTTGAGGCACTAACAAGATAAGACACACTTCGACCAGTATCGAGATATTAACAATTACGAACAGTGGGAAGATTGCTGTGACTGCTATGGTTTACCTTCTTACTGTCCCAAACCCTTCATATCACGAAGCACGAGTATCTATTTACTCTTTCCTTTTTAGTAACTAGTTATGTATCTTAATATTATATTTAGTATTATGTTTGAATTTTATTCATTTATTGTCTGTGTAATATTACACAAAGATTTCATTATTTTATTTATTTACAATACAGGTTTTATAAAGAAACATTGTTGAAGTGTAAGATGGTATATTAGTCTTCTCATTCCAGCAAATTAACCTGATTTAAAACTTTGGAACAGCACACTGTGCAATCTAATTTTTAATTCTACGTTGTGGATGATATTCCGACAATCACAGAATTAACTTCATCAGTTTAATGAAACTACTCTGTAACCTGTAAGATAAAGGAATAATTTTGGTAATACGAACGTGGAATAGTGGTTTATGTATTTCCCCTATAACTAAGCACTATGTAACTAAGCACAACAAAAACTTTAATTACTCGTAAGTGCCAAAAGTCGTCAATATTTCTTGACCTTGACTCACGCTACATTTGTCATAACCAAAGCTCATCATCGTGTTTTCTTGCGAACACGCTTTTTGCCTTCGCGGACAAATGCCCGGGAAGGACCTGCATGACGTAGGAAGTTCTTACATCCTGCTCGTCGCTTTCCTGCTCCAGCTCTTGATGAGGTTTCTCTTCTTTGACATCGAAAGTGATTCGCAGAAGTAGACTGTGAAGGTCGAACAGGTCACACACACGGATACCGCGAGATCCCAGATGTTATATTACTGTAACTTTATAACTAGTTATGTTACTAATTTGTTTTATTAGCGGAAACATAGTTGGGGAAACAATAGAACAAAGAATTGTTCTGTTATTTGACATTTCCCTATGTGGATGAAAGAGGGAGAAAGAGGAGAGAGGAAGGTAGAAGTAGACCGAGAGGAAATGTGATAGAAAGAGAGGGGAGACAGGTTAGACGTATTAATTTTACTATTTGGAAACAACCGAGGTAGTTGTGACCCAACACATATGACGATTCAGCAGAGATTTTTTAGCGAGAACGCCCAGTAAAAGTTATATATTTGAATATCCGTATGAAAAATAAATTGTCCCTGCACCTCGGCGGGTAATAGTTAGCCATCTGGCCTCTGATCCTCCTGCACGGATACTATCAGCGCTGATGTTGGATGTTCGAAGGGCGCAGTAGCCCACACAGCTCCACAGTGCCCATGTCATGTTTGGGACAGGCAAAAGAGCCCTGGTATGTGCCAGACAAAATAAATCCCTCCGACAATTCCCCGTCCTAACGAGATCTCACGTTTTTTCAGCAAGAGAGTTCGGATCTTGTTAACCGAGATGACATCTGTCGGAAAAAACGAGTCACCCTCAAGCTTTAGGCGCCCACGGGTCGCGCCAGCTCGAGAAACGTCTTCTAGCCCTGCAAAGGGGGTAGGCTTCAAAGGAAGCTTTGGTCGGATACACAGGTGCCAAACTTCGGCAAATGGTCACGTTCCCGCACAGTAATCCATGCGATAAATATAGAAGAGTCTGCCACTAAAAATATCGTTTACTCTGTTACTTATCTTGTGGTTGCGTGCCGAGTAATTTTACGTTACTATATGGAATAGTCTATGGAGCCTCAGAATTCGGACGCATAATCTAGAAAATTTGTGGGCAATCATTCCCTCAGAGCCCTGTGTATGTCCATTTCATAGTCTTTACTCATAAATTCCTCCTCGTACGCATTTATAGGGTAGTTTCTGTAGTGTTCGCAATGTTATTGCAAATGTTTATGATTCTTTACTAATTCTGGCTTCCCCAATTCTTGTTTTAATGAAACTATTCTACAAAAAGATGGGATCGAAATTAGGGTATCCCTAGCTAAATAATAACTTATTCCTCTTTGTGGATTCAACCTAAATTATTGGGACGTCGCAATTGGTTTGGACGTGCCACCAGTTGTGTCAGAAATATATTTGTATAAAAGAGACAATTAGATACTTTAAAGTGATAATTATTAATCCATCGATCCGGGATGAAAAGTAGAGAAATTACTGAAAAAACTAAAACTAGTTCCGCATGGGTTGTTGCAATTGAACACGCATCATTGAATAATAGTATCTTATATTGTTTGCAATACTAGAATTGAAAAATTAAGTGATGACGTCAAATCAGTATGTGATGTTTCCGATAATTCTAGATTCCGTTAATTTTTTAATAAAAATACGAACCAAAAGATTTGCTTTCATTTCAGTTACTGTATGGTCAATATTCGACGCTAGAAATGTAGAAACGGACGTGACCCTACTGACTTACGTTTTCTTCTTTGTATCGTATGCAAAAAATACAAAACAATTCGCAACAAGAAAGCAGCACGGAATAAAACGTTCCAGAGGACCCACAGTACATTCGACATACCAGGAGCTTCTCGGAATGAAAGCTAGAACTTCCAGGAGACATACTCTGCCAGACTGGGTCACCCCGTTAGGTCGTATATAATGCGAAGAATAGGCTTCAAAAGGACAATCGTCGTTATTTTCATGTCGCCGGAGGTCACGCAAAGTTGTTGTATCCGTTTCGAAAAGGAGAAAACGGAACAAGAGAATTCTCATGCCACTCATTTGCATTTAGTTTATAAGCACCATGCAACTACAACTATATTATGATTGCAATGTCCTGCAGTTCATATGGAACGTTTATGATATTCTTATATTATTAGTAGTAAATGATTGAAATATTTTTCGTTTAGAATAGAGAATGTGGGGGACGGGAGAATTCTCACACTCACAAAATAACTGTTATTTAACAACTATATTGCTGAGAATGCAATCATTAAAATATGCAAATAAAGGAATTCCTTAAATAAACGTGCAAATCTGAAACTTGCAGACAATTTTTTTTTACTTCTCGGAAAAGTACCGTAATATTCTTGGTATATGACGAGTGCACATGGCCAATGACATGTGTGACAAAATATGATTTTTGTACACATTGACCTTTTTTTCATCTACCATTTCACCGAAATGCTTTCCATCTTCGTGGGATGTGTGAATGAACTTTGCTCAGAGACCTTCCGGGTAGTTCCGTGCAGGGAAGGAAATGATTCCAGAATTTTGCTTCAGGATTTACATTCGCACGCCGCATAACACATACAGTACTTTCTCGTATAGAAATGAATATTTACTTCAGTGTCGGACGATAGAAGAACGGATTGCAATCTGAAGTGATGAGTAAGCACATTTCCAACATGCAAAGTAGGAGGAATTGAGACTTGTTACGAGACGGTGTAAAACAATGAAGATGAGAAAGAACGGAAGAGAAAAGTAAGAGAGTGAAAGTAAGTGAAACATCCTCTGTTGGGCGACCGGATGTTTTGCTAGCTCTGGGAAGTGACGACAATGAACTTTGTCGGGCATTCAAGGAAGAGGAGTGTCAAACAGCAAAACGCTTCATCTGCTCAATCGGTCTCAGTGCGGGGGCCACTTCAGGTCGTCGTCATAGGTGAAGTGGTCACGACGCCGCTCCATCGGTGTATAACCCCGCTGCGCTGCAGTGTTTCACAGACCTGTCTTTTCATCAGCCATCGCAGTGAAGTGCCTCAGCAGTTTTCCTTTTCGTAACCCTCTCCGCGATTCACGTGGTTATTCGTGTTAATTCTGTAGCATAAGATGGGGAACTTTGGGCGTCTGGACGGGACACCAACTCATCTGTATTTGGGCATGGCTCGCCGGTACTACTGCACCGATGTGTACGAACGACATGTACGGTGGGCTGATCCCATTCGGGTGTTTCGAAGTAGGAGTAGTTTTGTTTGATGCAGGGAGACAAAAACAAAAGTCGTTTGTAATACGCAACGAACACACTAGAGATACCAACGTATGCAACCTGCAATTGTGAAGAACTACAATTACCGTTTGGCTAATTCTGCATTATATTTTAGTAGGAGAAATGAATACAAACTGTGAATAAAAAGCAACAATTAATTCGCTCACAATAAATAATTCAGTCAAGGCGGTAAGAATATTAACGATTAATTCATATAAACCAGATAAAAGCGCCATTGACAAGATTTTAAACTACACTGCATTGAATCTGAAATGATAGTCCGATCAGTTTGGCATTGACAAGATAGGAGAATAAAAGTCTTGACTCTATCTGGGAGCACTTAATATAATAAGATTATTTTCCGCGGTTCATGGGGACATAAGAGCGAATAATAAGAAAATTTTCCAAAACCATCTTACGCACATGTCTGGGACAAATCACGAATTAATTGGAGTGCCTCATTCTATATTCTGAGTCTGAGAAAGGTATATCAAGCAGCTGGTGAATTATCTCAGACTGCTGTTTGCAAAAAACACACAGCAAAATTTGTCGGATTATTTATCACTTTTGTAATTTTCGAAAAGTCAGAAAGTTATGATTTTGAAAACGTTCTTGAGGCTTTATGTAAAGTACTCCCGAAAACCAAATATCTGTTTCAAACTCCCAGGTTCTTGAGTTCATTTAGTTCGATAGGAGTGTATCATTTTCGGAGAAAATCATCTAAAGTTTAGGCGCTA
This sequence comes from Gryllus longicercus, assembly GCA_038098605.1. Taxonomy (NCBI): domain Eukaryota; kingdom Metazoa; phylum Arthropoda; class Insecta; order Orthoptera; family Gryllidae; genus Gryllus; species Gryllus longicercus. The sequence continues at coordinate 713,658 of JAZDUA010000608.1, forward strand.
GCGTTGGCCACAGATAGACGGACGTTTTTGCCATCTATAAAGTTTTCGGTATCAAGAACCCACAAAATGTGGAATACCCTTGATATCATTGCGTAGCACAATGTGTTAGAGGAAGTAATTTACTACATGTAGGAACAAGGTGTATTCACATATCATTACCAGGATTCGACAATAAAATTGATTGATTTAATAATTAATGATTCTGGGCGCGTGAACTATGTCATTAGTCCCCCAAGTATAGTGCGAGTTTTATCGCGGGAAGTGGCGGTGATCTTTCCCCGCTGGATTGCGAAATCCGGCACCGACCTACGTCTGCTTTCGGGTATTTTCCCCGACTAGGTATCTCCTACCAGCGTTGCACAACCCCAGCCGGGACAAGCACAAAGCTCCTGACTGGTCTTCCGACATGTGTAGTAGTGTACTGCATGTGAGTGAAAGTGTATAAGTATGGAGTGAGGAAAAGACAGGAAGAGGAAGGAAAGATCGCGCGCGGTCCGTGGCTCCGTGGCCTTTTTGTTACAGCAGTGCTCGGGCTTTCGCCTGGTGTGATCGAAGACACCACGGAAAACTAAAAATCAGAGCAGCCGGCCGCTGGAATTCTCCTCCAGACGGCGAGCACGGCGGCTAGTGATGAAAATCCTGCCACCGTCGGGACTCGAGCCCTATGACATCCCCGTCATAGGCACTGCAGTGATATCAGTTGATGACCTGAGACACCTGTTAATAAATTGTAAAATGTAAATATTTTCTGTCAAAAAATTCCCCGATTAGCTTCTTTGTAAAAAAATAACTATATGTGACGTATGGGGGAAGGATGAGTGCACTGTGCTAGTTTATTGATCTCTGGAATCTTTACCATCACGCTTTAGCTACACGTAGAATAATTATCAATAAAAGTAGCTACGAGCGTTTTTACTTCTGATAACAAATAAATCTTCGTTTCTGTGCAAGAGCTATTTGCATGGGCAACCGTGTTACAGATTTTATTTGAACATTGTAAAAAACTACGATAAATATTTTTTAAGTTTCCTTTAATGAATTTAATTCAGTTAGATTTCAGTTAATCCTAAGAATTTCGTGAACTCTATTCTGCATTCATGTTCCACCTACTTGCTGAATTACTTCATGATTTTTTAGTCCACTGCGATTTTCGTGAAGATCTGTAAGCTTCCGCGGGCTTTTACAGTACTTATGAAGCTGAGTGGTTTCAAGAATGAGTAAAGTGGATGGTACAACTAGTTCACATTCAGTGGTAGAGTTAACGGATGGGAAAGGAAACTAACAGAAGGATTGCTGACCTGTTTTACAGGCATTCTGCATTTACGTGGAAAGACCGTTCAAATCACGAAAGCCACGTGACCCAACCAACGGTCCAGCTAAATGACTGGAACTTGGGATTATGAGATCGAGATGACGTTCATGGTACCTCTCGAATAATTGTAAGGAATGAATGTTTTTACCTTGTATTTAAAGCATGAATGGCAAAGGCAAATAATTACTTATATTACTTATCTACCTCAATATTTCATATTAGAGCCAAACTCTTCGACTTGGTCGGCAGGATTTCATCAAGAATATATCAGAAGATGAAGATGAATGCAGAGGAGAATGTAAAGAATAGTAATGCGAAGAAGAAAACATGCGAAGAAAAAGAAGAAAAGAAGAAGAGAAGAAGATAAGAAGAGAAGGAGAAGAAAAGAAGGAGAGAAGAAGAAAAAGAGAGGAAGACGAGAAGAAAAGAAGGACAAGAATAGGAAGAGAAGAAAAGAAGGGGGAAAAGGAGAAGAAGAGGAGGAGAAGGAGATGGAGAAAAAGAAGGAAAATAAAAAGGAAGAGAAGAGGAGGAGAAAGAGATGGAGAAAAAGAAGGAGAAGATGATATGAAGAAGAAGAAGATAAGAACATTTTGTGTCGGCGCTCGGACAAGAGGAGTCTCTGGGCATCGGCGCGCAGCGGCTCGCGGGCGCATTGAAAGTAACCGCGCGCTTAACGGGACCGGGTGGGGGGGGGGGGGTTGGAGGTGGGAGAGACGACGGCCGAGAAGGCGATAATCGCCGCGAAAACCACCGGTTGTGGTGTTTGACGAGATATTATATTCCAAGAACGTTATTGTTCGATTTATTTAGCCAAAAAAAAAGTAAAAACTGTATGTGACGTATGAGGGAGAAGACCATCTGCGCACGCATTACTGAGTTCCAGAATCGCTTCCCATCATTTTAGCTATAAATAGTTGAAAGATGAGTATAAGTTTAACAAAAATAAATAAGTGTATGAAATTATTTAAGTTACGTATTGATTTGAAAAATAACAGGAATGTGATTCTAATTAGTATTTAAAAGTGACTAATTAATTAAATGCGAAAGAATTTCATTGTGTTTAAAGTAATAGATCTAAGCTACAAACTAATAAATACAATTAGATTACTATACTTTACATATTGTAAGGCCTCTAAATTCACCACTTTTATATTCGACAATTTGAAACACAAATCCAGGTTTTTCCGTTACTGTTATAGATGAAACTTTGAATTTTGATGATTTTCACAATTATAACAACACTTTCACTAATATTTTAATACGTTTGTTAATAATATTAATTGAGCAAATAAATATTGGAAGTCTTTAAACGCGTTCAAATACAAGTTTGACCGTTACACCATTTTTATACCAATATCTGTATTACTTCTCTTTCACTGCTTGGGAAAATATTCATTTCTTCTCAGCTTATCTGTTAGATGTAAACAAGTAAAGAAAACAATTTAACAACCAAAGGTATCTTAAAGATGTAGAAAAGTAGTGAAAATTAAGTCAAATATTGGAGCACAGCCGGAGCACGTGAGTCACGTGAACAAGCCTTGAAGCTTGTTCGGACAGTTCGGACGAAATTATATAAAGTAGATAAGAAGGCAACAAATAAACAAGATTTCAAACAACTATTTCGAAGTCACTTGTGACACGATGTCGTGGTGGCGGAGATGGCATTTAATTGATGGTGGTAGTTAAGAGTTAGCGGCACTAATTATTCCGGCAATGCTCATAACAGTGATCACAGTAATAGTGATAGTGACGACTGCGGCGGGTAATGCCGGCGGTAGCTATGCTATCCTAGTGATGATGGTGGTTATGCAGCAGGACGTCTCCGATTGTCCAGAGATCTCTTTAATGTCAATTTATTGTCAAAAATGTACTACAACGAGGCAATAAGGATTTCTAATAGATGTTTAACACATCTTGATGAAGCTATAAACAATGAGCCAAACGTCGAAAAAGGGAACAGAGAAAAGCCAGAATAATGATGTTTCGAAAAGGTTTATCCATTTTTTCTGCTAACTACAATATGATCATTAATAAATTATTAACGAAGAGCGTTAACGGCGGGGACGGCGATGGCGATGTCATGGCAGTAGCGACAAACGCAATGCGGGTGGGATCGTAACCTGTGAGCTTCTGGGCCATCGTAGGCCGCAGGGTCGGGCGTGCGCAGCAGGTTTCCTGGTTTCACTCCGCCTGTGCCACAAGCCGGTGCGCGGGCGGGCGGGCGGGCGGGCGGGCGGGCGAACGAACGGGCGCGCGGGTGCGGCGGGCAGTGGGCGGCGGCCTGCTCCGCGGTCCCGTAAGAAGTTTAACACGGCAGCATCTCCATCGCACGTCACAAAGGCAACGTATTACATGACTAGAGCGACCCGCGGTGTAGTGGTCGGACCGCACACTTTCCACCTCTAGGTATTGGCGTTGAAATCCCGGTCCATGCGTGTGGAATTTGTGGTTAGTAAAGCGGTTTCCTGGTTGGTTTTCTCGAGGTTCTCCAGTTTTCTCTCCTTATTATTTCACCATTGCTCCCTCATTCAGATCACATCAACATCGTCCCCTATCCATCAAAAACTGTTCATACAAGGTACGGCCGGACAGGCTAGGTACTGTAGACCATAAAAATACTATTTCACTATACAAGGCGAATAAGTATAATTTTCGTCGTGTGTTATATCTGATTATATACCACTCCCTTTCGTAAAATACAAAATTAAAATCTCACGTTAGGTTACGTAGAGTCAATAATTTTGTGTGACACCGCAAGGAGCCGTGACCATGCTTCAAAAAATGTTTAACACCTGCAGGAGATAAAAATGTATCTTAGCACCCAATCAACTACAATTAAGACGTGTTATTAACCTTATTAATTTTAAAAATATTCCATGACGTATACTCATATTTTGTAGCATAAACAGTCTTGCAAATAAACCTGTCGCTTTCTTTCAAATTAAGTGCACTTCAGTACAGAAAAGGAAAGGAACTGACAAGTATTATAGTGCGAAGCAATAAGAATTTGAATATGTATTAAATATTTTTTCGACTAAATAGTAGTGCATGGTCTAGTACTTGCATATCAGAGACGAACACAACAATACGTGAAAAACTTGTATAACGACTTTTACGATGCGTTTTACACACCATTTCTTTTTCGTGATTAGTATTGATTTATTTTACTGAAGTTGTATGTAAAAATAAAACTTGAAAATGACAATAGTTTTCGTGTTCGTTAACATCAATTTAGTTCAATGTGACTAATTTAAATGACTTTAATTTATTAACGACGAAATCAGTAAGAAAAAACCTCGACACAAAAATAAAGCCATTATACCCAAAAGAAAGCAACATACCATATCAACAATAACTTAAATATCGCTAGAAAATTGGAGATGAGGAAACTCCTAATTTGTTATTTTGAGATGTGGTAGATCATTTCTTGCATTTCGCTGTAGTAAACGTCCTACGTGTGTTCTCAGGAGGAAAGGTGAAAGCGATAAAGAAGAAAGCGTTAATTTTAACCAAAATTCACATTTACAGTATATTCTTTGGCAGAACCTATGGCTTTCGTAAAACGAAGTTTTTTAAGAAAACATGAGTTTAACATGAATATTACTCAACATTTACTATACATATAGATTTGTTCACTAACAAAACCGAAAACATAACTGGTAAATCTTTGGACTGATTGGCTAGGAAAGCTGATGAAGTTCAACAAACCTAGTTTTTGTAATACGGCATTCTTTGCCGTTATGAATTTCAATTAAACGATACAGAAAAACATGTTTATGGAAAAAAACAGATTTCGTCATTTGAAAATATATTTTATATTTACAATATGTTCTGGTATAATAAACATTAGTGACTTAACATACTCGGCCTATCCTATTTCTAGATACTAGCCGTTCATTTGAATTTAGAAACTGGGCTACTTCTGCAGTAATATATTGCATTGCCACGCACAAAAATTGAAAACTAAGTACGCTCTTGACTACACGTTGAAATTAATAATAATTTCCACGGATAACAAATTGAACACAGTCCACAGAAGCAGTAGAGCAGAAGGAATACAAACAATATCAAGTTACGAGACGTTCGACCTCCGACTCAAAACATACTCGTACAACGGCCAACTGGTTGCGTCATTGACACTGAAACCGAATACTGTCCTTGCGGCCAGAGGAAACAGAAGTGGCAGTATAGCTCAGTGGGGCATAGGAATAACGGCGGTTTTATACGCCGTCAGTGGGTGTAATGACGGCGGCAATGTGGCTGAGCAACGGGGCGACGGGCCAATGGAGCGACGGAACGACGGAGCGACGAAACGATAGGACGACGAAACGATGGGATGACAGAGAAATGGGACGATGGAACGACGAGACGAGGAGACGAGACGACGAGATGACGAGGCAAGACGACAAGCGAGACGACGAGGCGAGACGGCGAGACAACAAGACGAGACTGCGAGACGACGAGACGATGAGACGAGACGAGACGAAACGAGACCAGACGACGAGACGAGACGACGAACGACGAGACGACACGCGATGAGATGAGGCTGACGAGATGAGGCTGCGAGACGACGAGACGAGACAACGAGACGAGACGTCGAGACGAGACGACGAGACGAGACGACGGGACGAGACGACGAGACGAGACGAGACGACGAGACGAGACGATGAGACGAGACGACGAGACGAGACGACGAGACGAGACGACGAGACGAGACGACGAGACGAGACGACGAGACGAGACGACGAGACGAGACGACGAGACGAGACGACGAGACGAGACGACGAGACGAGACGACGAGACGAGACGACGAGACGAGACGACGAGACGACGAGACAAGACGACGAGATGAGACGACGAGACGAGACCACAAGACTACGAGACGGCGGGACGACGAGACGACGTGGCGATGAGACGACGGGACAATGGGACAACTAGACGACGAGACATCGCGAAAAGAAGACGAGACGGTGAGACAACGAGACGACGGGTCGACAGGCCAACGGTTGTGTGGGAGCGACGGGGGCGAAGGCGCAACGGCGAAGGCGGGGGTGGCAGCCTGAGCGCCCGCCTCCGCGAGCTTCGGAGGATGCGGGCGTTGGACGTATCGAGGTCAGCAGGCGCGCGCCCGCCTCTGCGCCCGAGCCCAGGGTGTGACGACCTGCACAGTTGGCCGGGGGCCAGCTCAGGTAAGGGAGCGCGCCGCGCAACGGAGCTGGCAGCGGGAGCGGTGTGCGGGGAGCGGGGACGGCTGCGGATCAGGGAGGGGTGCCGAGTGGGCGTGGGACGCGAGAGCACGCGGATTCTGCGTCACGGACGTAGCGGGGCTCCGGCGGCGGCGGCGGAGGCGGAGGCGGCGGATGCGTCAATGGCTCGTTGGCCCGGATACGCGCGCTTGCCGCCGCCCCTCGACCGCCGAAAGTGTTCCCGGCCTTTCCCCACGCGGCGAGAAAGGCGTGGAGTGTATGAGCAGGGCTTCACTCACGCTGCAAGGAAGTTTAGCGGGAAGAAGAGGAGCAAAACACCGTCCAGTTTACATTAGAATTTAGTTGCCAAGGCTTTTCCTGTGGATAGTTTTATTAGATTCACATTTCATAATTTCATGCTATTGGTTCTGAGCTCTTGTATTTCCAAATCATTACTTTCGGGTAAAACACCAAATAGTAAAATTTTGTCAGCTACATTCAGATTGAAATTTGAAATTTTTATACTACTTTAATCACTGCGTAATATTACCCTAGGAGTAAAATGCTATAAGAAACCTTTGACATATAAGTTGTATTCTAACAATGTAAGATTTTTTTGGCATATCTCTCCCAATGTGGTGTCGTGTACGCAAAACATGATAAGTAAATTTTTGCACCTAATGTTGATATGAAGCAATGTTATGTAACAGTTGCGTTAAGCAATGTTTACGGTATTCCATAACCAACTGTGCCTCAGATTTATATCATAAATGCAATAGCCTACTTACTAGCCACCAAGGAATACTTACAATCTAGACTTAGATATTAGCACGACTGGTTCGTTTCCTACCGAGCGTTGAAGTCTTCCTTCAAGGAGCGTTAAAATACTTTAGGGCCCATCTATCTATGTCTTAATTTCTTTTGTTTCAACATCTTATACATCATTTCATATTGTCAACAATCATTCATAATGAAGAAAAAACAAAGAATAGAGAGCCAGATTTCTTTGAAATTGAATTAACACACTGTTTTTACATCTACCCCAAAAATTCGGCGTCTACCCCACAGAAGTCGGCTCACACATGCTGAAATGGCTCTTTCTCAAGCGTGAAAGCGAGTCCAGAGATGCGAATCGCGGCGTAGGGCGCCACGCTTTGAGACCACACTGAACGTGAAGGGGAGAGTCAACGATCGTGCGTGCGAGAGTGAAACAGTGACAGTGAGAATGTAAGGCCCTGGACCGTGAGATCGCGCGCTAGAAACACTTACTCTTTTTTCACACTGGTTTACTTTACACTCTTATTTTCTTTTTTAAACGAGTGTTTGATATCTTTGACGAAACCTCGTTGTGCGGTACAATGACATTAGGTTCTGAAAGTCTCACCTAAACGCTGGGCAGCAAGCAAGTCATAGGTCTGTGTCACCTGGGTCATTAATGTTGAGTCATGGTGGAATTGACAAAATCCCTTTTGTTGTCAATGGAAGGAATAATTGGAGCGGGTTAATAATCTACGCTGAGAAGAATGCCGAGCAACAATTCTGTTAAAAGGAAGTTTTAAGTAATAAGACCGACGGTTTGGTGACTGAAGTTTGATCAAACATTGTAAATTGCTGCTTCTTAAATATTAAATCCTCCTTTTTCTTAATTTTTCGTAGTAATTAGAAAAAACAGGACAACAGAATATATTACGAATTTTGTGGGTTCATTATTTTTCCAAGAAATAACATATTTATGTATTAATTTAATTGTGGGAATGTAAAAGTCGTTTAGCCTACCTTCCTCCTTGCCTGCTATAATATTTAAGGTAAGGATGTTGTAAAAAATGCAGAGCCGACTCATGTGAATTAATTAGAAATTAATGAGTCAAGTTGGTTCTCACAGAGGTTCACAAACACACGATACTATACTCTTTTAACTGCTAGATTGATTCGGTTAACTAAAAACAAATGTTCTTTTGTCATAATCTCTTGAGTCATTATTACTCGCATTAAGACACATTAAAGAACATTGTTACTGTTTTTCTCTTACAGAAGTTTCTTTAGCTTAAGACGTGAAGCAAAACAATGTGTAAAAAGCATATGACTAAAGCGAAAGTTTCTTTGCAAATATTATTTTACGGAGCACCAAGAAAATAACGCTCTCTTGGTTTTTTCATAATTAATATAACTTTATCGTGGTATTAAAATTAACTAAGGACACATTTTGTTATCACGAATGTCCTCTTCGCACCCCCAAGAATTTAAGTGTGACGTTAGGCCCGGCTAGTTCATGTTTCACTGATTATATAATTAATAAACAATATTTAACGAAACCATCTTCGTTTGGAGGTAATGTTGATACTAAATGAACATTTTGAATTCCGTTATAGCGTATTGAGGTGCGGTTGCAAAAATCTGGCGAAGGATCGTGATCTACGTCCACCACCCGAAGACAAGTACAGAGGAACGAACCAGACGCGGCAAGATGAAATATCCTTGTGGCTGACGCTGATGTGTCGCCTGCCTCATACCGCAAACTTCGTAGCCTGCGACCCGAGTCACAGCTGCTTCTCGACCATTTAGGCAAGGCAAGACCGATAGGCAAGGTTCTATGGCTCTAAAATTGTGAGCCCACGAACTATGTATTTAAATGTTGCGAGATTTTATTAAAAAATACTTTGCTAGTTTCAAAAATATTGCAGGAATATTATAATGAAAATTAAAACGATAATTGATTTTTTTGAAATTCCAATGCAGAGAAAGAGTGTGTTGCATGCATGTTTGTTATCAAGTTTAATTTATTTATCAACAGGATACTCCGACCAATGTTCCAATATTAATAAATCTATGAAGAATTCTTGAGCAATTGATCGATCAGTCAGGTTTAAAAGTATCTATTAAATTATTTTTAAAATAATTAGTAATTTACTTGAAAACTTGTAATTATCCGGGTTCGATTTATCGCCTCCTCATAAATATTGGAACCACAAGCCCTGTCGATTTAAAACGGCTCTGCCCATGCCCGTGTCCCATGCAGCCAGGAAGGGGCCCCAGATCGGGTGGTGACGGTGGCGGTGGTGGCGGCGGCGGCGGCAGCGACGTCGTCGGGTAACGGTGCGTGCGGATGTAGGTCGCCGGCCCTGCAGCGGCCACCGCCATCGCCGCCGCCGGCACCGCCGCCGCCGCTGTCGCCCGTGACTCAGAGCTCGCCGCGGAGGTCGCATTCCTCAGCCTCCGGCCTCGACCTCGGCAGTTAGTCCGCCCCCGCGCCGCGCCGCGGCTCGGCTCGCGCGATGGACTTCATAACAGCTGGGCGGCCGCCCTAAGAACCTGAGATCGCTGCCGGCAATTACCTGTCGTCACGACGCGGCCCTGCCTACCTGCAGGTAGCGGACGAAAGGATTCCTTCTGAAGAGCAGGTTGAAAGGAACCGGGCTCTTGCTGAAATGCGTAACAGCTGCGAATGACCTCACAGAACGGTGACAGACATTTTTTACCGTCATGGTTCTTGACAGGCCGTTCAACTACATTATGCATATCTTTATCATGCACGTAAATTCAAGAATATAGATGATTATAGGTTGATTAGTTTAATTAATTGTTGTCGATTACTAATTGAATAGTTGATTATGATTAAGATTACGATTTACTATTGAAATCCATTACGATCAGAATTTGTTTCTACTCAAAACTTTTTATATACATAATTAATCACGCCGCTACAAAATTACGTGAAGTTCATCCATGAAGTGCTTCCATCAGTGTCTTCCATCGGTGGTTTTGTTTGAGCAATGTGATATCAGTACATCGAAGAACATCACTCATCATGGCTTTCCTCAGTTTCCCTGGTCAAAATTGTCTTCCCTTTAATTTATGTTGTACCCCAATTCACATAACGATGCTGGTTCAACAGGGAATTCAGATCACTAAACGGGAAGACCCGTATTTCAGAAAATTGTGAACACAATTCGCAACAGGAAGCAAATTTGCCACAAACGAGGGAACGGCGAGATAAATTTGATCCCGGCGGCGGAAGGATATCAAATAAAATCGAGTTAACGAGTTGCTTCCCGTGCGCCGAGCACAGAACCACTTTTCCCACCCTTCTTCAGGTCGAATCACTCCTTTTTCTATCTAAAAGATCTCGCCAAGATGTGCATTCACCTCATCCTCCTGAGTCAAATACAGTATCAATGATGTAACTGCGGATTAAAGAGCTAACATGAGCCACAGAAAAGTAGTAAAGCGAGTAATTACACAGCACCTGAAGGCTGAAGATTTAATTAGCTTTTCGAGCAAGTTGTTACGTCATACCATTGGAGTGATGACATTTCTTTTCAATATCTTCCCATCCCCGCCATTTATATGCATCCTTAATAACTATTCTGCACATAATATGATGCATCTATTCATTACTGTAGAAGGTGAGATGCAAGACCTCAGATCACCTCTAATTCGCCACAAGTGGAAAAGGGAAAACAAGAAAATTGCGTGGAAAGGAAACAGTTCTTTAATTAATTTTCATCGTACTTTAATATTACTAATATATACCTACGTACAAAACGAAATACCAAACGTATTGGATCGTCCGTTAGGTTTGCATTCGAAAGAATGTAGTTTTTACTCGCGATTTTTAAGAAGTACGCTCATGTAATAATGAAGTAATTTTTTAAATTTTCGCATTTCTCAAACCAGCCAATACGTCATTACTGAAGTAGAGCTTAATTGATTTGGTCATTTCTAAAAGGCTATATCTCCATTGATTCAGCGCGCGCACGGCGTTGATAATCGTCACATCTCCAGACATAACCACCAATATTGTGAGCAATGAATGACAAGCGTTACTAAAACGACTAGTATCACTGATATATCGCAGAGGTTAGGGTAACTAAACTCGGCGCAGAGAAGTTCAAGAGGCAGAATGAGGAGAAAACACATAGAAATATAAACAATTTTCTTGTAGAAGAAAATTGAGATATGTAAGCTTTTCTTGACTAAGAAAATGTTTTACTTTACTATCTTCTCTTTTGTTTCCATTTTTTTCGTGTTTAGATCTCCCAAGAAAATGTAATGAACCCAAAACACATTTTTTTTAATCCGAAACTGATCGCTTTAAAACACCTCATTAGAAGTAATTTAAAGTACTTCTTACGGTTGTTGTTTAGGAGATCGTAAGTAAAGGTCTTTTACAGATTTCCTTCAATTTGTCTGCAACATAACGGTATAATAAAAGATCCTTCAATCTTGTTTTTGGTATCAAATATTCCGAAGAAATATTCACTTTCGAAAAGTGTGCACAAAGTCCGAAGCAAACTTTCTACACAGTCTATAACAACACAGTCTATAAATATAAGTCCTTGGTAAATACAATATATTTATTCATAAAATACAAATTTTTGCGAATGCAAAAACGAATACAAAAATGTATATATCGTGAAGGATAAATGTCGTTTTATTATCAATTTTTGCCTACTATTTTTTATAACTCTATTTTTATAATAATTAAATAAATTCTATAAATATTTTATTATCAGAGGACGAAGTTCAATTGTACTTGCAGCAAGACGGTAACCGTTATTTTTATCGCACTTGATCCATTTGGCAACTTAGACACCATAGCAAAATGGGGCGAAATACGATTTGTCAACCAATACCGTGAGTCTCGTTCACGAAGCTCTTCTATTGAAAGTACCGCTACGTTGACAGTTCTCGTAAGACCAAGCGGTACACCTGGTTCCTTCATGCCGGTCTGTTCCACGTTGAATTTAAAACTTAATTCCCGTTCTGTACATAACATCAATACACACGATGACTTCAAGAAATATTAAAAGTACCGACGATAGGTATTGGTGCCTTGGTCGTGAAGCAAACATTAAACTTCCTATATGAATGTTTTCTCAGCTATAGAACCTCTCAAGAACAGCGAAGAGATAATGACGTTCGTATATGTAACAGTTAATTATTGCTCCTGGGGTGTCATGAATAAAATTTAAAAGTAAGATTTTAACTTGGAATTTTTATTTAATATTTTATATAGTATCAGCCAAATAATATTAATTCACTTACTTTACAATATAGATGACAATTACGGCTAAGAAACAATACGCGCGTATTTAAACTTAGAAACGATAACTTTGCATATCATTTCGGTTATCAGCTTAGATGCGGCGTATATGATGGGGAAAATTGAAAAAAAATATAAGAGAGATAGGAGAATATTTCAGAATAGATTATATACAGCACAGATAGCAGCATACTTCAGTACAGCAAAAGTGAACATCAATTGATAACAAACATTCTTCGAATCGAGTAGTTTTTGTCTCTGGAGCACGCCCTAAGAGATTGATTCTTTGCTTGGTCCTCAACATCTGTCCGAGCACATTTTGCTTCTCCGGAAACGCCATTATATTTATTTAAGCATTTGAATCGCACCTCTTCTCCGGAATATTTCCCCATCGAACCTGTGTTCGCTTGGACCAAAGTAATGTATCCAAGACGAACAGCTGTCTGGTGGGGCTTCCTATCGCCAATGACTTGCAACTTCCTTAATACACCTTATTAATTTAACGTAAAAACTATAAGCAAGAAACGAACTAAACGTGATCATGTAGATGATCATAAGCGAATTTACACAATTTCAATAGATGCTTTAACGCATCACGAATATTAAAAAAAATCCCTGTATATGTCCTACTTTTAATGATGCATTATCTTATGTTAAAAGAGTGAATCTTATTCATTTAAACAAATAATAAACATACATCTTTCCATGTTATTCCGAATTCATTGCAGTAAATGGAAAAGACAAGTGAAAATTTCAGTTATCGCTTCGTAATTCAAAATCTTCAAACTGGAAAGTTTTTTAAGCAATAAAAACGTAAGTATCTCGTCCATCTTTCATAATAAGACATAAAACTATTAATGGAACACCTTCTCGCGTCAATATTCCGATGTGAAAAGTGTTACATTGATGATCAAATCTGAATTCTCACACACGAGCATTCTTTTGAGTCCCATCATTTAAAAAAATGAATATTTTGTCTTATTATAATAACATGAAATATCAACTCTTATCTGTAAGGTAGTAAAACGTCTCAAATCTAATCATTATTGAGAAACAATCGTAAATCCATCCTCTCGACATATTTCACGTTTGCTTTTTCTCTTCAAATAGTTTTTGTTTAAATGATTTATGGTTTTGAACGAAAACATTTTATGTTTTACTTTTTTAATGAATGTATATAGACATCAAGTAGGTAACTTACATTATTATCAAAATTGAGCAATATGCATTAAGAAATAGAAATGTGAAATCTGCATAGGACTGAACATTCGAATATGTTCATTTCAGACAAAGAATAACATGCACTATTCGCAGCCAAAATTAACATTCTTGCTTGGTACTCTTAATTCGGTCTCCAAACGGTAACAAAAAATCCAAATTACCAAAGGTTTGATATAAAACACAAATACGTTTTATAAACAAAAATCACTAACTGCTATTTTATCCGCAAACGTTTTTGTCTGGACACGAATTTAAGGAACAGGTGACTCTTCGAATCGTTTTATTTACTTATTTCGCCCGTGTCAAGATATTCAATGCATTCTTTGTAATCGTTGAGATCTCCCATTACGCAAGATTTTGTTTTTATTTTCATGTAAGTAGTCTGTATATTTTGGGCGGTATTCCGTATTCCCCGGCTCCGTTAATATTTTCCTGTAATCATCTCTCTATTCTTGGAAGGTCTTTCATTTTCCCCTCTAGTTGAATTCGGATGGAATATATGCATCGAGCTCGTCATACCGGAGGTTTTCTTGCTGGAATTAATTCTATTCCTTCTTTCACATTGAAACTTATTGACCCATGAACTAGAAACCACTTTTTCAATCATGGAGTTTGAATTCTTGAAATTATAAACACAGCAAACCGTTCCTGTCACGTAAAATTCGGTATCTATTATTTTCCGTGGTATATAATGCACAGTTCTACAAAAGCGTGGCAGAGGTATTTTCTTAATATATAAATTTAAAAATCGAATAAAAAAGTAAAAATTTGTTGAAGTCGGTTGACGGAGAACTGACATTTCTTTTCCAATTATCAAATAGTTCCAGTTACTTATTGTCGAATGAAACACACATGTGCCCCACACCAATGGTCGCCATGAATTCACAAACCAGTAAATTCATAATTTTAAATTGTGCGACTACTAATATAAATTGCTTAAATGGTAAATATATTATTAAAATAATGATTTGAAAGCATCAATTTTATTAACATCATATCCCGCTATTTAATAAACAATTTCAAATGTATCTAATTATTGCAAAATCGTAGATGCGTAAAAAATCTTTCAATATTGCTTATTTCAACAAAATTCTTTTAGTTTCATTAATACCATATAATTCCAGCTGATTATGCACTTTTGAGCGCGATTCCTCCTTACGTGTTTGAAATAGATGTACGGACGTTTGTTTTATTAATACATCACTTTTTAAACGCAAAACTATTCCTATTTTGCTTCGCTACCTCCGTGGTCCGCGGCCCACCAGTTGGCGACGGTTGGCGCGGGCAGAGGGTGGACAGAGGGCGGACAGAGGGCGGACAGAGGGCGGACAGAGGGCGGACAGAGGGCGGACAGAGGGCGGACAGAGGGCGGACAGAGGGCGGACAGAGGGCGGACAGAGGGCGGACAGAGGGCGGACAGAGGGCGGACAGAGGGCGGACAGAGGGCGGACAGAGGGCGGACAGAGGGCGGACAGAGGGCGGACAGAGGGTGGACAGAGGGCGGACAGACGGCGGACAGAGGGCGGACAGAGGGCGGACAGAGCGCGGACAGAGCGTGGACTGAGCGCGTGGCGCATGACATGCCGCTGCGCCCGGACAGGAAGGAGCACTCACCTCCGGTGAGGAACTGCGGCATCCACACGGGCGAAGCCACAACAGAGCTCCCGAGCACCGCCAGCAGCAGCGCTAGCGCCGCCGAAGCCATGGCCACCTACGAAACAAGGAGCATGGTTATTAAATAACTTCATCATCATCATAAATAATAATAATAATAATAATAATAATAAATCTTAAAACGCACGATTTTGGAGGAATTAAAAAAGTCAAAGGATAAAAAAATACTCAGAGGAACGAAAAAATTGTAAAGGCATATCTAGAGGAACAGTGAAATCCACCAAGTCAAAGGAAAGTAGAAAGAAGGAGTATAACAATATCAAAAATAATAAGTATTATTATTATAATTAATTGAACTCAATTTATTTTCATTGATGTAATGAATGAAGAGTGAATGCGCCAATTTGTTTACCATACATTTTCTTAGGTTAAAATACAAAATATCGATCTCGAAACAATGTATTGTTATGAAAAAGATACGGATTTGAGGGACGAAGTGGAGTTAACGACAAAATAGTTTCCTAAAAAATACCTAACATTAAATGCTGATGTATTAAAAAAAAAGATTTTTGAAAATAAATGCAGTAGATAAGTTAACACTAAAAAGAAACAGAAGGCTGGGCTCTATGAACATCTGACTTGAAACGCTTATTCTTCTGCACAGAGATTGCGCTGTTCGTGATGAAGACATTTGTATAAGGTAGACAAACCACCTGTGAACCCTATGAGAAATAAGATACATAAAACATACCACATCATCTCCTTACTAGAACATAGTGCCACATGAGAGAAAAACATCGCTGATCACTTAACCTCAACATACAATCTTTAAAGAAATTAAATCTTCAATTCATCTGAAGCAAGACATCGCAACCCATTACGTTTCTATTTCAAAATGGTTTATGATAGTGGTTTATTTTTGGGTTGTGTATATTCAAATATTTTAATCATGAAAGCTCATGAAAGCGCAATTCAAATTTGAAATTATATTTACAGTCAAGAAGCCATCTACAACTTCAAATCTTCCAATATATGCTCTATAACAGGCCTGTTGGATATTAGCGTCATTCTGCCAGAAGTGAGGAATTTGTAAGAAAGAAGTGCCATAATTGGCAGAGAGCACCTTATAACAGTCCACAGCGCTTACACCCACAACAAAAATATAATATTAGTTGATTTTATGGTAATCGTTTTTCAAGGGCATCAAGAGCAACGCCTGGGCACAAGAACAATTCCTGGCAATTGTAACTGGAAAGCTGCTCGCCGACAAGACGTCTTAATCGCCAATCATAAAATATGACTCTGCGTTCCCGGCAGCCTCTGCAAAACAACGCGAGTAGCCAGCTAGTCGACTTGGCAGCGGCCGGCCGAGGCCACAATGTGCTACCATTGTGTTCAACAGTGAAAATATTATTCTTTTTCTGGCTCATCATTTTCAATTTTGCAATGACCTATCTCCGACCCCAGATGGATATTTTTTTCTTGATCTCGCCATTGGAGGGGATGGGCCTTTAGAAGGGTGGATCATTTGAGGGGATGGGCCATTTGAGTTAATGGGCCATTTGAGAGAATGAGCCATTTGAGGATGGGCGCTCAGCCCATAGCTCCACTCTAAGGATGGGACCGGATAGGAAATGAAGGATCGCATGCGGTCCGTGGCTCGTATTCTATTAAAGGGTTTGCCAGGAAGCGATAAGGGAAAATACGGAAACCATTGATCAGAGCAGGTGGCCTACGAATTTCATTCTGGTAAGCGTCACAAAACTGTTAATAATAGTAGTTGGAAATTAAAAAAAATGTATTGAAATATTTTGAGGATTCTTAACTTTGGATTTTTCAAATAGTTTTAATTAAGGAATTTCAAAGTTTTGGTCGCGCAATGCTGAAATAGATTTTGAATGAAATCGAACAGACGACCGATGTTTCAAAATACATTAAATAATTCTTGAGTAATCCACAGTAATTTCAGGAATGCTTCTGAGAAGTTATACTAGGAATGCCCTAAGGGTTTGCCCCATCTCCCGCCAATTTCACCCACTTCCCTGCAGCAATCGTTAGCATCGCCAATGCATTTATGCCACTTAGTGAATATTGCATCACGTTCAACGACGTCGGTAAGACTGCCTCCTCACGATTTTTCTCACATGTACGTACTCGTCGGCACCATTACCGTTACCGTCGTGTGTACATGCAAGGTCAGGCATTACTCTACTGACTTTACTAACATCTTGGGATTCACTTCGTCAATCAGAGCAAGTGTCACACCTGTTAATGTCGGCACCTTCCTCTTTTTCCACTGCTACCTGCTTTATTCATAATAATTCAACTGCCATTCTTCACTGTTGTCACATTTACACATTGTCGATTTACATTCAGTAAGGTTGCCCCTCCTATGAATTCAGCTGCTACGTCGCTTATTTGCCTCTATTATCCACGACATCACCTGCTTCTTCGTAATATTTTGAAAGGTCAGCGGTCTCCATTCCAACACTACTGCTATAATAGTAGTAACGTCATTTTTGTAGTAGTCTCTAAGCCAGGTGTTCCCTCATCGGTCACAATTTTATTGCGTTTTATGCACTGTTGTCAACTCATCGTCTCTGCTTCTCACCATTTATGCGCGTGTGGAGAATCGCGCGGGACATCGCCTCCACGGCTTACTTAAAAAAATATCGCGTCTGAGGGCGCTACCCACTCTTTGGCAAATATCGTTGCCATCTTCATCCTTGGATGTAGCCTCGTGAAGAAAAATGTCACCATTTCTACAGATCGTACCATTAATCGCGCAACCTCTTTGGTGCAAGCATTTAAGATCAGATGCACAGATGGCCAGCGTGTAGTCTCGCAGAGGATCTCCCCTTGTTACTAAGCGACAGCCTCTGTTCCTGGAGGTGCTGGAGAGGCGAGCTACGAGTATGATATCATTCTTAAGACGTAGCTATCCAATCGATGGCTCTTTACGAACGTATTTTCCTTTAGACAAAGAGACTTGCCGTAGTATTTTGTTAGTAAAGGGTTGATTTTTCGCCTGTTTTCCTTCATCATTACGATTAAAATAAAATAAAATGGATTATATTTGATATATAAATTCATACTTAGTATTTTCATGATCAATAATTTCATGGATTTAGACAGAGGTAAAGTAAATTACAAAATTTATTAGTTATATTTTTATAAATTTATCAATCATATACGCATACCTATATCATATTTTTCAGGAAGTGGAAAATTGACCCGTAGTAAATAGCAGCTTACTAGTTATTGAAAAATGGAAAATAAAAATTTCCTTCGCCTTCAAATGAAAACATTTTACTAAAAGCAATAAGGACAAATGATCACTTGAGTATATTACAAGAGATGCACATTCTTACATTTCCTAAATCAAAAGTGATGCAATCAAAAAACGCAGAGAACGCATGAGACAATCTCGTTCCAGACCCAGTATTATAGTGGCGGAAAACGCGCACCATCATTATCTCCAATTCTTAGTTACCATACGCGTTATCCTCCCGCTCATTTCTTTATTTTTTAATTTACTTTTTATTTGTTTGACAATTTTGTCCTAAAAAGAAGTTAGATTTTTGACATCAATTGGCATTTAGATATAAACATCCTAAGACTTATACTCTAATTTGAATGACGCCTATGTTCTCTCCACATCGTTATTTCGACGTGTAGAATCGGTTGCCTATTCTGGGCGAGTTGCGTGATAAAATACCATATTGTATCACTGCGATTGTTCAAAGAACCAATCGGCATCACTACGAGCAGTATCAAAAACATTATTGCTCTATGCCTCATTGCAACCAGGCCGTAGACCCTTCATAGGAATAGACATTTCATAGGAACCATGTCATCACTATTTTTATTTGTATTCTGGTACGTAGGAACAGCCACCAAAGCCAACGTTGACAGTTCCCATTATCGCCGATGCTACCACAGCGTGGCAATCATACGTTTCACGACAAAAGTATTTATCGTCACGAGCTCGACTGATCATAAATCTTCGCAACAGCGACACTTCATTGCAATTATTTTTATCATCGCCACCTGGCGCCATATCACCATGAGATTTATGGCGACAAAATCTCCGTCGTTTCCAATGCAGTCGAGTTTCTTATTCTATACCATCCGTGACTAAATGCATTATCAGAACGTCTCAGCGTTCCATTCTTTATTACCATCGGCATGCATCTCCAGCATAATCACACTGCAATCTCTTCTAATTTTTCTTCATCGCCACTATTTTCATTATTTTAACAATTTCAGTCTCAGAACTTCACATTGGTCATTTGAATAAGACGTTCATGAATATACAAATATTTCACAACTGCCAAAATATTTTTTTACGAAGGATGTTACAAGAGATTACCTCCACGTGAAATGGCAAATGTTGAGCATCTGTGCCGTATAATGCAGAACGATATTTCAAAAACTATTACACAAAATCCCCTCCCCCCTAATAGGTCGAAAATCTTATTATAATTGTGTGATTATTGAAATAATAATGTATTAGTTTTAGAGGCAGGGTATGCTGGATAGAGATGTGATGTGCGTCATCTGAATGCAAATTAAAACAAAAATCGGGGTGAATGTACGTGCGTGCATGCGTTTGTTTATATATTAGTCAGCATGCGCATACTCTTGTGCGTCATTTTTACATATTCCATATCCGTTATCTTAACTGGTCTAAGATATGGTAAAGAATTGAATGTCTGTAGTTAATATATTAATAATTCTGAAATAAAATGGAAAGAATAGAATATATAATTAAGATAATGTAAGTATAAATGCTAGATTTAAACTACACATCATCCCAAACTCACTTCATATCATCACTTAGCGAGTAATTAAATAAATATCATGACATTATTGTAAAAACTTAATATTCTACTTTCAAATTACCACATTATATTCACGCACATAGATTGAGCAGCAAAAAAACGTTAACAAATTCTAAAAATAATGTAACTGAACAAATAAAAATATATTTTCTTTTTAGAAAATCAACATGTTCTTAAAAAACGAATCGTCTTCCAGAAATTAGACACAATTTCCCCCTCCAAGTATTCCATTCCTGCCTATGGTAGGTGCCTGGCTTCGCCCACATTCCATCCACAGCCGTCTCAACTCTTCGGGCTGTCGAAGGCTCCGTGATGCCGACGGCGGCGACGGCGGCGGCGGCGCGGTGCCGCGTCTATGTGGGCGTCGCGGCGGCTGGCGCCGCTCCCGAGCGAGGCGTAGCGGTTCGACGCCGCCCGCAGGCCCCCTCCCACACCCGCCTCCTCCTCCCCCACGCCGCTCGCTCGCGCTACGCCGTTACAGTTCGGCGGTGCGGGCTCCGCCCTCGTACACAGTCGCCGGCTGGGAAACTCCGCCGCGTTGCTGGTTATTTGCTCTTCACTTGTAGGTGGCTAGGTGGCACTGACTCCTACTACGTTGTACACCCGTCATTAGTCCCGTTAGTGTAGTCATTGTTTAATCCCAGTAGGTGGTAGCGTGTCTCCCCGCCGTGATATCTGGCGCCGATCTACACGGCGGTTTGCGGAAGATTTTCCCCCTCAGGTGTCTTCCCAAGCGGGGAATCGCCCCAGGCGGAATAAGGCTAAGCTCCCGACATGATGTGTAGGAGATTGGTACATATAAATGGTGTGCTAGTAAGGGGAGATGTTAGGGCAAGGGAGAGGAATGAAAGATCGCACACGGTCCGAGACCCGTTTATTGGGGGTACTCCTCAATTCACCTGGTATCATTTGGATAAACCAGTGTATCGCTGGAAATTTCGAAAAGTGATGTAGATATTTATGCGACCCTAGAAAAGTCGGAGCGTGTGACGGTTGTAATACTACTAAAAAAATGTAAATTGTTAGTATAAAAATTCGAGGTAATTGGTGGCATATTGAAAATTACTTTTTTATCATTATGAATAATTATAGAGTGATATTGAATTTCTACATTATTTAAACCGAAATATTTTTTGTATATATTTGTGTATATATTTTGTGTATTATATTACGTGTTCTTTAAGGATGCCTGTCGATCTCAGAATCAGCCCTGGCGGAAATCCCCAATCAGTTCTCTCGCCCACAGCTCCGAAAGATTCCAGGAAGATTGTGAACAAAACCTGTTTGCGTCGACAAGCTCCTGCTAAAAGTGTGCCAAGGGTTTTTTTACATGTTTGCATGGTGTACTATATTTTCCGGCTGCATAAAGTTGCGATGTCCTCTGCGCCAGAAGAAGCGATTTTGAACTGTTAATGCCTTCCGTAGGCAACCAGTTATATTTAATCAGGTAACTTTCTTAACAAATTTATCGTCTGTTTTGTTGTGTCATACACTGCTGCTTTTGCCAATTGCAGTACTCAGGAGTAGTCGGAATCCGTTAAAAACCGGCAGATGTATAGAACAGTGTGTCCATATGAAGTTATTAAATTTGCGTAGATATGGCGAGCACATTGGCCTAGCAGCGCCCTCTTTTGTGTGGCAGGTTAGGTCAGTTTTACGCCACACTCAGTCGGTGTAGAGCCGTCAAACAACGTGGAAAAGCGCAAGCAAGTGCCGGATGCCTCGTCAAAGAGCGAAAAATCAGTATCTCAGTCAGTTCGAACGGGGCAGAATGATCGGTCATCAGGAAGCAGGAAGCAGGAAGCGGATATTGATGCTCGAATGGGGCGCGCTGCTACGTCAGTGATGCGTGTGTGGAACTAGTGGATAGAGTAGCGACGAGCTCAACGACGAGGGGATACAGGACTGCGACGAGCGGATACAATGTGCCCATAGCGCAAGATGATCGCCATCTCGCGCTGTGGTCTTGTCCATCTTGGACCATCTTGTCCGCATGGCCGTAACCGACAAAACGGCGTCGTTGGCAGTGTTAGGTCGACTTTGGAGCTCTGCAAAGGGTGTGGTAATGTCTTCGTTGACGGCTCGACCCCAGCTGCTGAGGGCTGGACTGGTGGCATGGATAGCATTGCGTCGGATTCCTTTGGCGAAAAAACACCAACAACTCAGACAACAATGGGCACGTGAACGTGTTCTCTAGTGTGCTGAGTGGGGAAATTTAAGAGTTTTCGGAGGAGTCGCGCTTCAATTTGTGGTATAGCGATGGACGCGTACGTATTCGACACTACCATGGTGATCGCGTTCTGCCAGCCTGCATAGTTCCTCGCTTTAGCGGACAAACGAGGGTTTGTGGCGCTATTGAGAATTTGCGATCTCGACTCATACGTATTGAGGGCAATCTGAACAGCCAACGCTACATCAGAGAGGTTTTAGAGCTCGAGGTACTTCCCCTCCTGCAAGCAGTTCCACATGCAGTTCCCCATTCAGCATAAAAAGCTCGACCTCATGTGTCGAGGAATGTGCAAGCTTTTTGCGAAGAACGACGGGCATCACTTCTTCCCCGGCCTGCGTGTTCGCCTGAGAAGTCGCCCATCGAACATGTCTCGGATATGATCGGTCGGCAATTTGTTCGTCCTGATCCTCCTGCAGCCACTGTGTTTGCTTTGTGGTCACTTGTAGGAACAGCGTGGCGGTGTTCCCCAGCAGCATATCCAAGCTCTCTTTGAATCTAAGCCAAGACGACCAGAAGCGTGGTGGCTTCACACCGAACTAAATGCTCGAGGTCAAAATGCAGATACAATCCTGTAATTGTAATCATTTATTTATTGCGTTATTCAAAACTTGTGGAATAAATTCCATTGTAATAGTATGTCTCCTTAGTGTTTCAATTTTCACAAACACCCGTTTATTTCAGTTATTCACTGATTTTCCATACAACACCAAAAGAATATTCCGTTTCTTGAGATATGATTTTGTTTGTTACAAGCTTTAGACATTTCCAGGAGTTCAATTCTCTGGAAGAAAGAGATGGGAATAATAGTGAGAATATATGTACGACTTACTCAAATTTACAGTGCATAATATCTGCGAGTCACTAGTTAAACTCGGGTGCCCAAAATAAACATTTTTCATTTATATATAACGTGAACTAACGTTCTTTCTTTAACCCTGAAAAAAAAACCCTGAAGTGAGTAATTGTACTCCATCAATTAAGCAAGAGTGTATAAAATCAAGGTCCCGCAGTTATTTTAATGCAAGAATACTAACCTATGACGTGGGTGGATTTATTATTTTATTTCTTATTGTGTATTTTTGACGCTGTACCCTTTTCATATTTTAATCATACCACGTTACACACGGAAAGCGGGGCATTCGAAAAGCGGTTTACATGACAGGTGTAATGTAGAATAATTCATGCTTGTTGGTCCTAACTCACTGTCGCGACCACACCCAACCTGAAGATAAGCTTTTGAAACGCACCGAGAAGAAACGTGTAGTCATGGAGGCAGTCCGTCACAACTAATAATGCACACCGGTGGATGCTTGTACCTGCCTCCTCTACGTGCCGACGTAGTACCCTTGTGAGGCAGGTTCGTCGACACCACTTGGAAGATGTGTTAAATGGGAACGCCCATGTTTGTTCTACTCCTTTCAGTCGACACAATGGAACGCTGATCCCTGGTAAGTAGAGCGCATTCCACCTCACACCTGCCTGCTATTTATCTACTCTGATTTCAATGTATCTTGTTGTGATCTCTAAAATAAATGCTGGGTCGAATTCAGACGATAACTGGTGGAGAATTCTAGCGGCCGAATAATCTGGTCCGTTGTTGTCCGTTAAAAAATAAAAATTCTAAAACTCTCAAGAACGTGAGTACATATATTTGGAATGAACGCTTTTAATTAAAACTGGGAAATATTAGATTGAACTTATTTCTGATTGAATAGAGGGCGGAGTTATGTAATAAATGTCCACAATGTTATAGCAAACTGAATAACTGAATAGGCCGTTTTTTCTACCTACCTGTATGCAACATAAGAAATATGTTGGGTGCAAAAAAGTATTTTTCTTAGTGTAGTTTCTGATATCAATACTAGACGAGTGCCGGGGCAGTTCTCTAACGAATGAGTCACGGAGCGCGCGATTTTCTCTTCCTTATCTTAGACCTTTCTTCTCCTCTTACACACGTACAGACACACCGATATGCACTATACTGCCGTACCAGTCAGAAGCTTAGAGTTTTTTCCAGGTTGGGGCGGTGTCCCACTGGAGAGAGATGCTTGGCGGTGGGAAAGTGCGCAAACCGACTTGTAATTCGGGGCTGGATATTTCGTCTCAATGGGTGAGGTACACCGCAACTCTGAAGATATACAATAATCACTAAATTTATGAGAGTATAACATCAGAAGTTGATTCCAGAATCAATACTCACTCACTTAAAAAATACATTGTTTGAATCGAAAATGTAGTACAATATATTTTACTTCCATCTCATGCATACGTTGTCATTTTCAGGGGAAATGAAACGAACCTCTAGGAAACATGTTTCGCATTTAATTTGTATACTTTTAAATGTTCTCTGCATGATATATTTATTCAAAACTTATCGTAGTCGCCACAGTCATATTTTACACATGGTATCAAATGTGTTTACTTTATATGCCTGATATTTATTTCTCCAAACCAATATGAATACACAAATTTGCTCAATTAGTGAATGGAATGTGCCGTAAAATCTTAATCTTCTGAGCAAAATGACAGTATTAGAGGCCTGAAGCAGCAAAAACTGCTGCAGAAAAAAAACCCAAAATGGTTTTCTTAAAAGTAAACGTAACACGCACACTGAGCTAGAACAAATCAAATGTGTGGTATCAAAAATTTATTTTGTTCATGATCGTTTCGATCATCTCTCGAGAACTTTGTTTTCGGCCCAGAAGCTTCTAGCTGTGAGGATGATCGCTACGCAATTGAAACGACCATTAGCAAAATAAATTTTTGATACCAGACAAAATCTTTAATTTACCATATTTAATTATTAGAAGGTATCTACCTCACCAGCGATTTAATTAATTAATAAGAAGGAAATAGTTTAAATATTTTCAAATGTCTTATGGCACACCGCCTGTTTCTTAAACCCTTGTAGTTACATGACGTTAGCTGTATCATATGCTGTGTAGCAGAGTGAGAGTTTGAGAATTTAGTCGGTACACGTTATATGAGAATAGGTGGAATTACCCAAAATGTTTGTGCTTTTCAGTCAAAACTGAACCCATTTCATTGTTTTTGAATTTGTCTCCACTTCCAGGGTATCTAACGAAACTGATTTGGCTGAAGTGAAGTAACAAACGAGTAGCAAATATACTTCGCGCGCGTTCAGAAAATTGTAAGTTTACAACGTAATAATTTTGCATCAAGCATGTGATAAAAAATATAGTTGAATCCGATTTACTAAATGACTACACGTTTCTTCTCGGTCCATCGGAAAATCTTATCTTGAAGATGGATGTGATCGCGTTAATGAGTTTGGACCAAAATGCATGAATTATTTTACGTTCCACGTCATACATGAACCGCCTTTTGAGTGTTTCGGCTTTCCGCGTGAAGCGTAAAGGAACGTTAAAAATACGAAACAGGAAGGGTCAAAAATAAGATAGAAACTACAAGTCCAGGAAGACGCAGATCTGGCAAATAATCGCTAGGTGGACAGTCGCAGCATATTCAGAACTAAGAAATAGAACCAAGAATCGCCTAACTCCTGAAAGTTCATCACAACTGCTTCAACTGTTATAAGGCGAAAAGGTCACGACGAAAGCTACAAGGATGAAACTTCAGATGCGAGCGTGGAGAGAACAGTATTGGAGACGACGTGATCATCCACAGAACAATGCATATTGTAAGAGCAGTAATCCGGTAGACGGAAGGGGAGGCTTTTCCTTGCCTAAGGATGTTTTGCTGTCTTCCTTCTGAGATCGCAACGCAAGAGGAGACCAGACGAGCAGCGGTGCAGATCGCGAGGTACAAGGCGGATCGGAGTAAGCACACAGCGGGAAGTAACTGTCTCTGCTGACGATCGCATACGAAGAACACAGAAATGTCTCGAGTGGAAGCTGAAATACTCTCATATTCGCATTAGTTTAAAACGTTCTTATGCATCTCCCACCGACCAGTTCAAAATCTCCGTGACAGACACGTGTCAGGTCCTTCCCGAAATAAACTCTGATACTGTGCGATCAGTTGATTATGTCGCTTGCGGATAATAAATGGACCAACTGATTTATCATAAATGAAGGGCTTGTGGCCGTAACAAGATAGGCTATTTTTTTAATGTTAGGTACCCCTTAGGATAGTGTCGAAATAAGTCAAGCCCGATTTTACTCGAAGCGTTTGTCATAATGTTACTGCCCCAAGCCCTTCAAAAGTATCAAGAAGACGTACAATAACAAGATAAGCTACACGTTCACCGAAATCGAGATATTAACATCTACGAATGGCGAGAGGCTTGCTGTGCCTGGTGCAGCTTGTCTTGTTACTGCTCCAAAATCATGAAATACTTTTAAATCACGTTCTTCACTAAGAAAATTTAACAATTTCGTACAAGCGTGTTGAGAAACATTAACATAAGAAGATCGAGTTCGAATGTTCGTTTACCGAGCTCCACCGGAAAGAAAAATTTTGGCTACGAAACCGCTCCGATGCCTTGCCTCGAAGTCGCCGGTAAACTCTCGCAGGGTTAACGAGCCTAAAGAGAAGCCGGATGCCGAACACTCACAACGAGCGGTGGCGGCGGCTGCGGCGGCGGTGGCGGTGGCGGCGGGGAGATGTGTGTGCTAGCGGTCGACCCTGCATATCCGCAGAATCTCGCCCCGGCGGCTGCGGCGGCGGCGGCGGCGGTGGCGGCTGCGGCGGCGGCGGCGGCGGTGGCGGCGGCGGAGACCGGAAGAGCGTGCGCATCGCGGCGCTGCTCTTCCGCGAGGTGAGCGCACGCGAAGGCAGGCACCGCCGCCGCCGCCGCCACTTCCTCCGCTTCCTCTCCGTTCTCCGCATCCGCCGTTCTTCTCCGGCAGGACGCTGCTGCTGCTTCTGCTTCTGTTTGAGACTGCCTGAGGAGGTACGAGTATCTTCACTCTCGCTCAGAGGGGGAACAATGTTTAGGTCAGCCGACCTGGATAGCCGATGTCGCTAAGGCTGAAGGGCCATAGCCGCCTCATTCCTGGAGGGTCGGGGGTTCGAATCCCGCTCGGAGCATGGAAGTTGGTGTGTGTCCGTTTATACAGTGAATTCGTCTAACGTTACCCTAAAAGTTCAAAAAAATTGAAATTACAGCGGTCGGTGTACGACAGATTGTTTGAAAAGCGACCTTAAAAATACATTTTTTTAAAAGTTGAAGATAAACATTAGTTTGAGCGCTGAATCTCAGGATCGAGTTGAGCGGCTGTCTGGAGGACAAATCTAGCGGCCACGTTCGCATTTCACTATCCTTGCAGAAAATCACAAGTTTTCTTAGAGTCAATGAATTATGGATTGTAAACTTTCTTGTGGATCATTTTATGTTAGGTAGTCTATACAATAGGTTGTTTTTTCTGGGTTAATCACAGAAACAGTGTACACTGTTTAGTACTTCAAATTTGGACTAATAGAAGATGCTCAATGATGCATGATTATGGAATGTGAAAATGTATCAAAAATTTGAATGCACAACTCCAATTAAATTACCTGAATAATAACGCAAAACTCACAAGTGTACTTAAGGAATCCAAGTAAGACGTGGATTGACTTTTCATGGGGCATTATATCTGCAAGCATGTTTTATATTTAAAGTCAAACATTACTAACTCCGTTATAAACCATGACAATATTGACGTAATCGATGTCGGATTTATATTTGGGACCAGAATCAGGGCGTCAAACTAAAAAAGTGAAGTAGTATAACCGGGTAATTAGTAAAAGGTCATATAATCTATAATTAGCTTTTAAAAACGTCATTTTTGAAAGAATTATGATAGTAGTAAAATGGTAATAATAATAATAAAAATAATAATAATAATAGCATATAAATACAGTAATAATAATATTACTAAAAGTAGTATAGTAATAAAATTATCCTTGAAACAATTATAAACATACGTAAAAAATTGTGTTACTGAAAATATAATGACAGGGAATGCCAAAGTTTATTGTGCGTACACTTAACACACCTAACATCCTGAATTTGAGCCGGAACATAAAAGTCTTCAGGTGAATTACTGTTATTGTTGTTAGTCACCAACCACATTTTACAAAACAATAACTCTTACTGATTAACTTTCATCACGATTTCTTTTCTCTTCGCCAAGTTTATATGTCATTTTGGCACTTTCGATCTCGTTTCCTGATTAATGGATTTCAAATTCTATGAATTCACTTCGCATGCCTCTTTTATTATAATGTCCTTAAAGTTATTCAATTTTTGTTCGCTCTCCTTTCGCAGAGAACCACTGTTCTATACAGTACTCGTTGACGTCACTCGGTAAATAATTGCTGGGTGTCGGAGTGCAATTATATTCTCTGGAAAGAAGTATTCTTCTTCTTTTACTTTCTTATTTTTTGTTTCTTTGCCTGTCCTCGTCTCCTTTTTTCACGCTGTCAAATGTGAGTTATTTTCACAATGACGAATAACAGAGAGAACTCGCCTAAAATTACAAAAGACTGTAATCTGCGACGTGTTTATGAAGTCATTTTAAGATTTAAAAACTATCGTATAATGATTTAACACAAGAGTATAATGGGAAATGGCGAAAACTATGGGAGAAGTACGCTTCATTTCAAATGTTCTTCTCAAGTAGCAGTTCAGTCATTCAAGCTTATAAAGTAAATTAAGCTAAATTTTTTTAGCATAAAAAGAGTGGTGAATTTTGTGGCTGAGAAATAACAATTTGTATTTACAACTCTATTAAAAGTAATCGCGATAATAAACCTTACCCATAATTTTTTTATTTCTTGTAAATGAGTTCAATTAACGGCTCTCTCATTCATAGATTATTTATGACTGTGTGATGATATTTTGTAATGATATATAGTGTGTGTGTATTCTGTGATGAAAAGTTTATATGAGGGATTGAAATAAGAATGATAATAATAATAATAATAATAATAATAATAATAATAATAATAACAATAACAATAACAATAACATATACTCTCTCTGATAAACCCGATTAAATCTGCATTCTTTTCAATAAATGTCGAGAGTCCACAATGGTTGAAAATAGGACAGTCAGTGCTAGTTGCGTGCGTAGACGGTTTTCTCTAGGGTGTCAAAAATATATATATTTATTAAATATAAGCGATACTTTAGTGCTCACCGGTACCTACCACTGTGTGTACCTTACTTCGGCGAGAGTTCATAACCACCTATTTACAATTTGCTTTCCAGATACAAACTTTCTTTTATCGCGTGCTGTGAACAGACGCCACTCTTCTGCTTAGCAGCTGTGCTTGAGAACACGCGGCTTGAGAGCTACTTTATCGCTAGCGTGTTTGTTACACTCGTCAGTCGTTCTTGAGAAGTTGCCCCACATGATATGCTCAGATATATTTTTATAAAATGTATGAATTATAATTTTTCACTTATTTCCTTTCTTCCTCGGAAGACATTCCTTCAGTCTTAATTTAAATAACAGAATTTAACAAGTTAGTGACTGCCCATATAAATTTAAATTTGCAATGATCAAAAATGAGATTTTCATTACATTACTTCAAAACCTAGTTCTATAAAAAAGTCTTTATCTCCAATATTGGAGTAGCAGACGCCGAAAATGTGTTAAACTTAAAATAAAGATATAACGAAAATGGGACCTCTGCAAGTTTTATGATCTTATTTACTGTAACCGAGAGGAAAAATTTGAAAAGGAATTTGGAATAATTTTAAAAAAATAATTGTTTGAAAATTATCCATATTTTATGCAAAATTATGCGAAAACTATTCATATTCACGAAAAATTCTACATGCTTTTTTCAAGATCTGCCTTTGAACAACAGATTTTATTCAGGCAAAAAATTCATCTTGAGTATTGTAATTGTAGGAAGTCGTTGAAAAAATGTTGAACTTTTATAATTTTCGAAAATTCAGAGTTTAAAGAAAACGAGGCCTGCCCAATATTTACGCGTTCTTTTCTGTACCGGACAAGGATATTAATCCAAAAATTTTAAGCTATTTTTGAAAAAATATTGAAAATGTTAAGGCTCTATGTAAAATTCCTCCAAAACACAAAATATCCGTTTCAAATTGGTAGAGCCTAGACTTCCGCCAGATCGATTAGGGAATATCAGTTTTGGAGAAAATGTTAGTGTTTACTGCAGACGGATACATGGATACACGAAACATTTTGCTGTTAACAGATTTTTCGGAATTAAGGATCCAGAAAACGTATTGTTTGAAGTTTTTTTAGACACTGTATTACAGAAAGTAATGATTCTACCTATAGAACCAAGATTTATCCAGTATTGCGATAACAGGAACCTATAATTTTCTGTCGAAAACTTAGCACATTCCGCTACAGCATTACAAAGTACGTAGTAGGCGAGAAAGTAGAAATCAAGAGAGGCAAGGCCATTTGACACCTTTCAAATTAACGCAACATTTATTTTAATAGTTAGGAATATTCTCAGTTTAATTTCAAAGATTATAGTTCGAATAGGACAGGAAAGGGTACTGTTAGAAACACAATTATCCATACAGCGAGTTTAGCATAAACCGTCGTAACAATTACTAGTTTCATTGTGTTAGCGTGGATATAATACGCTGTTTTTTTACTTGAATTCACATCTACAACCTTCTAGACAGAAATTGGAGACAATCATTTCGCCTGCATGAGTGCATGCAATTTTTCTCCCGTATCGCGTATTTCTTCTGATCATGTGACGAACATTTCCGCGCTTGTGGCAGAGTGACGTCACACACGACGAATACCTCGGGTGCTTTAGAACAGGTTCCGGAGTTCTACAAGCAAGTGCTTGGAGCTCTAAAAGCCTTTCCTTGTGTGCACTGTGCCATACAGCAAAAGTAACAAACAATACTACACACTTCCGAGAGAAAATGTAGATATTGAAACGAATCTTGTGAAATACTATATTATACTAAGTATTAACATATTCAGGGTTATTTGGCGACTAAGCATCTAGGGAAGTGATTGCGTGATAAAATTTCAGTATAGTATTGTCAGCATTGGCGATATCGTCAATTATAATGACGGCGAAGGTAACGATTACAACTGTGAAAGCGACAGTGCCTGCCCTAAGTCAATGTCGACAATGACGACATCCGTTAATATGATGACACCATTGGCATCAATAACAATGACGACAACAACAAAGTCGTCGCTGATATCGTCACTATCACGCGATTAAGATGACAATGAAGATCGCGACGACAATCATAATTCTGTTCACTCCGAGAAAACCAAAGATGAAATTTGAACAGAAAGGACAATGAGAATGAGAATGATAAAGCTTCAACGCATGATATATTTCATTGGGTACAATAATTATGCAAAGTTTTGCTGTGGTACGAACCTCTTCATACTTTCAACAGCACCATGCTATCTGGAGGCCAATGAAAGTTACATGAATTGTCCCCACTATCCCAGATAGCTCCATCAAGCAGGACATCACACCATAAACACATAAAAATAATGTGACAGTCCTTATCTATTTTACTACAAATTAATTACCACTACAAAAATTACCATTCGATTTTTAAAAAAAATGTAGTCATTTTATGAGTCTGACAGTATTTTACAAAGAAAAAACTCCGAAAGGCCTCAAATGATTCCATAATTTTAAATACTAATGAATAATTAATTACAGCAAAATTAAAATAATTAATCGCTATTAGAAAAATTACCAGTAATTTTATTTTAAAATATTATAATAATAGAAGATCGGCAATAAGCTGTCCAAACCACATTTGTTAAAATATTATTGATAAGATATGTTAGATTGTTTCCGGACGCATCCACCACTATAGTCATTACTATAGTGGATAGTTTTTATCCTGGGAAGTGGCGGTGATCCTCTCTCGCTGTATAATGACATCCAGCGCCGACGTCGATATCAGCTTGCAGAGGATTTCCCTTTCCAGGCATCTCTCCCAATAGAACCCCACCCCAGCCGAGATAGCTTTAAGCTCCCGACCGGTCTCTTGACATGTGAGGTAGTGTAGCGAAGAAAGTGTGTTTGTGTGTGTGTGTGTGTGTGTGTGTATTAGTAAGGGGACGAGAGAATAAGGAAAAGGAAGGTAAGATCGCGCGCGATCCGCGCAAGGATGCTGCTTCACATTTGCCTGGTATTGATAGAGGAAACCACGGTACACTGCCAACCGGAGCAGTGTGAATTCTCCTGCTGGCAGCGGCTGAAAACGACCTAGCTATCCAGCTTGTGTCGAATATGCGCCACCGTTGTATCTCGCCCTAAGACCCACCGTTGTACCCTAAGACCCCGTTTAGAGTCACTGTAAGAGTGGGAAGGTTGAGTCTGAACCAGACTCAACCGCTAAAATATTTAATTACTAAGACAAATAGCAATTAAATAGACATTCCGTCACTATTTTTTATGCGATTCTGCTATGCAGACTGCCAGCTTAACAGGGCGAGTGCGAGCGGGTGTGGAGCTGCGGTTGCTCAACGGCGGACGCGCTCCTCCTGCTGCTGCTGCTGCTGCTGAGGCGGCGGCGGCGGCGGCGGTGGCAGCGGCGCGGCGTCGCGACCGCGGGGCCAGCGACCTTCGCGCGTCCGGCGGCTTCGGCGTCGGCGGCGAGGGCGATCGCGATGCGATGCGATGCGATGCGATCGCGCGGCCGCGAGAGGCGAGAGAGGCGCGAGGCGCAGAGCAGGAGGTGCGTCCGCATGCCGCGGGGCGGGGCGGGGTGTGGAGGGACGGGGAGGAGCGGGGCAGGATGGGGAGGAGTGGCGGACGAGTTCGAGCCCCGCGCACGCGACCGCCGCCGGTCGAGCGAGCCCCGCGGATGAGGGCGGCCGGGTGGCCGGGTGGTCGGGTGGACGAGCGGGCGGGCGAGCGGCTGGGAGAGCGGCGGGCGTAACGGTCCTGCCGTTAGGGTCCGGCCCCCGCGGCGCCACCGCGACGCCGCCGCCGCCGCCGCCGCCGCCGCCGCCGCCGCCGCCGCCGCCGCCGCCGCCGCGCAGGGTGCCGACCCGTATCCCCTCCGCATTTTTTATTATTGCACCAAGAGTGTTGCACCAAGGTTTGGTATTTTTGCACCAAGGGCATTTTAAGTGTTCTAATGATTGAGCGGCGACAAAAGGCGTGGGGGTCTTTGGCCCCCAAGGCCATTAAAAGCTGTTAACGCCCGCGGTATATACATGATTTTATTTTTTACCACATTTTAATTATTCATGTTTACTTAATTACTAATTAACTAGTTGTGAACTTGGCTCGGTTTGTCATTTCATATCCCTCTCCCATTATTCCCTTTCATAATTCCCTCTGATGGGATCATGTAGAAACATTCAACTGTTTTCATATTTCCCTCGTTTCCACTGTCCTCTCCAGTTATGCAGTGAATATCGAGTTCCGTATCTTGTTATTACAAGTAATAACGTATCAGTAAAAACTAAATTAATTATTTTGGGAGAATTCTCTTGCTGAACTAACGGAACTTCTTGTTGTACTAATGTGCGTCAGGACAGTCATTCCGCACCAAACCGAATCGGGGTCTCCTTACATTAAAAATTACATTTATGTTCCTAGCAACCTGATCACTGGGAAACAAGTGAATGGAACAACACTTCCAACATTTGTTATGATCGTGTTGAGAACGTAATTTACGTACATTTGTTTCAAGCTGGAGTTCGTGCTACCAACATAATTTCTGTTGCCAGCACTCACATCAGCCACTGGTGCCACGATGGAGAGACGTTTCTGGCCCACTGTACAACGGGGCTGGCAATTGGTCGCTCGTTTACATCTACATAAATTGTACTAATGGAATGAATTATATATCTTCTCTGTATCCTCCCCAGGAGTGGAAAGGGAACAGCCGGGAGAAGAGAGGACCAAAATGCGGAGATGAATATTTACTAAAAACTAGAAACAGTCGAAAATGTATTAATTGGATTTCTTTGCGAATTCTAAGATGGCCAAAATCGCGAAGACGTGGAAGATGGCACAGATTAAAACGATAGTCCAGATAATCTGAGCTTTTAGCATCTTCAATCTGAGCTTCTAGCTTTTAGTCCTTCAAATTGACAAGTGTCTCCCCTTGAAACTCCCAATTCATTTCCCAGCACTATATATTGGCAAATGAATGGGCGAAAACCAGAACGGTATAAGTGACATTTTATAAATTCTGAGAAAAATGTTTATTTTAGACTATATTTCAGTGGCAATGTAGTTGCGTGGCTTTAATAAACAATTGAAATGCTGTGGTTTTAATGATGAAACAAAGCACCACGACTTTACAGTAACATTGACTTAAATGAACTGATTTCTCCAAATTTATAAAATGTCATTTTTACTGTTCTGATTTTCACCCATTCAAATGACAATCTAGTTTTCAATTGTAAGGGAATTAATTTTAATCAGTTTTCTCACATTTCTTCTTCATTAGATCTTTAGGGTCCTTTCAATTCTTCAAAGAATTTTAAATTCACATCTGGAGTACTGCTAAATGTAGGGAGAAATTGCGAGTGTAATTAAAATTTTAACATCTTATAATGTAAGCTATAATACGAAATAATTATTTTGAACATGTTCATCACTGTTGTGGCGAAAATAAATCAGCCAGCACAATAAGATGATGCAATGCATTCATTATGTTTTATCGCAGTCAATTGAGTTACATATTTTATGAGCTTTTTTTGAAAGGCAAATAGGAGGTATAATTGTGTTTGTGGTTTACCACGAAAGCTTTTTACATAATACAAGTCAGGCCTGTAAAGTTCTCTGAAGGTTTACTGAACGCAGCAATGGAGATGAAAAAATATTTATTTGTTCCAAAAAATTTCAAACGTAAAGCGACCGAATTTCTTTGTCAGAAGGATACTAAAATGTAGGATTCAAAAACATAGCGATAGATTAACTATGCACGCTCCTGTACGCTGATGATGTTTTCGTGGCGAGCGAGACAAACAGCGAACTGTAGCAGGAAATATGACTTTGGAAGATGCGTCTCGATCACCATGGCATGTGAGTTTACACAAAAAACTCGGAGTACCTGAAGAGTGGCCCCCAAACCATTGGTGTCATAAGCATCAAAGTAAACCGGCTGATTTGGCTCAGGGAAACAATTGATGCTATTGCTGCGATTCTGACCTGAAGGTTCTAGGTAGACTCCCGAAGGTGGCATATTTTCGACACTAGCTAGATAGCTATGTCGAATTTAACTGCTGCCTGGAGGAGAATTCTACGGTGCCGTAGGGCCCGAACGGGCCACGGACAGCGCGAGCTTTCCTTCATCATCCTTGTTTCTCTCTCCCGTTACAAACACATTTACCCCCATATTCACTACACTACCATACATTACTAGAGACCAGTCAGGAGCTTAGAGTTTGTTCCGGTTAGGGGAGATACCCCGCTGGTAGAGATACCTGACCCAAACATTTCCTTAATTTTTTCTCTCTGGTTGAGCGAAAGACGCTCAAAAATGGCGCAGATATCATGTACATTGTTCGTTGATCTCTCTGAATTTTCAAAATGGTAAATGTTACATATTGTACGAGAAATTATGTTCTGTTGTAGTGCCACTAGTTTTGCTTAATTTGATCAGATTTATAAACGGATACATTTCATCGCTTATGAGTTGATGGAAATGTTTACTGTATCATTTTAACCTTCTATTAATTCAATTATCCCACTCTAAAGAGAATTTATGAAAGACGTCAGTCAGATAATATTTGAAAACATTACAGCCGAACAATCCTGCTCTTTGCCTAAATAATAACCAATCTGTCAAATTTCTAAGAGTTAAATTAGATAGGAGATTAACATGGAAGAACCACATACTTGATATTGCTAACAAAACCTATGCAAAACCTATGCAAAATGGTGCACTCCATGGTGCATAGTCAAACTTTACCTATTAATAAAAAACCTCTGCATTAAGAAATAAAAACTTTGCAACGGAGTAACAATTTATAAATCTATACTTCGCCCGTCGCTCACCTATGCGTGCTCAGTATGGGGAGGCGCTGGAAACACGCATAAATTGGAAATAATCCAAAACAAATTTCTAATACTGGTTACTAAAGTTCTCTGGTTTATTCCTAATGCACAAATCCAAAGAGAATTAAAAATTTGTTGCATTAATGGATACATAAATAAACTATCATAACATTTTTATTTAAGGCTTGAAGCTAGTCCTAGCCAAAGAACTTTCAACCTTGGCCGGATAGCTTAGACACCACCTAGGATATTGTCACACTTTCCAAAAGATCGCTGAGAGCCGCCATGAATTGCTGGTAATAAGGTTATAAACATTGTATGTCATTGTAATAACGTTATATATGTGTTACGAGTGTGGTATTTTTACTCAATGTATATTTTTGTATATTTTTTGTATTAAATGTAAACAGTAACTCGAGATAGATTGAAACATAAGCTCAAGCAAGTGTACGTGTGCCATGATGTAACTGGAAGAGATTATGTTCATGTAATATATATTGTAAATAATAAACCCGGGAAGGCCGAAGGACCGAACGGGTAAGAAACAAAATTGAAAAAAAAAAGATCCGAGAGATTTTTTTCAGTATGAATGTCAAACGCCAAAGCCAAATTTCACATGACGGCAATGACTCAAGTCCATTCTTCGAGAACAAATGACAACCCGTTACTTCGCGTTGTGGGGCATGGCGATGCCGTACTCTGCAAACATCTGTGTGGAAGTGTCCAGGGTCACTCGCTGCTCTTGCAATCAGAGCGTGAGAAGGGGGCTTGAGGAAGGCCAGCATCTTCTGGTCAATGCTTACAGTCTGGACGCACCCCATTGTATAGGTATACTATAAATCCAGTTTCAAAATTGTGCGTTCCTAAGGGCCGGTGCGAGTGATCATCTTTGTTCGAAGAAACATCATAAATTCGAATTCCGGCTTGGAAATAGAATGTTGGTGGATACGTAAGGATGAATGAGATTGTTAGATTATTGCATATATCGATTTTTGAAAAAAAAGAATAATATTATTAATATTTTGGTACTTTTAAACATTGTGGACGCCGCTTACTGTAATGGCGGTTAATGTGATCATTCGGCAAATGTTATCATTCTTATGATGTCCAGCTCAGACTGATATTACAACATTAATAAAACATCGTTTATTGTGATCAGAATTCGTATTATTATTATTATTATTATTATTATTATTATTATTATTATTATTGTTGTTGTTGTTGTTGTTGTTATTATTATTATTGTGAAAGATTTCTCTGTATTCTCTTTTCCGAATATTATTGATCAAACGCTTGTGTACATAATGCTGTCTCACTGAATTTTTGACGTTTTTATTTATTAAGATGGTTGAAATATTCGTATGAATAACAATAATATTCAGTTAAGTAATAACTACATAATATAATTAATAATAACAAGAATATTATAAATAATGTATAATTTAGTAAATATATAACACTACCCAGTCGTAAATAAATGAAAAACAAAAACGTAATTAAAAAATTAAATAACGACAGTAAACATTAATTATCTCATGCGAATATTAGTCAAGTTCCCTTCAAATCCACTGTTGCAAAAATTTGCGAAAATAATTTGACTGTATTTTTCATCCCATTCATACAATTAGTGAACATAACGCGAAATGTTTAATTTATCTCTTGTAGCTTTTAATGTGAACGTGAAGAACTCAGTATTGTCTCCATTCATGACCTCAAAGGAATGCTTCCCATCGGAAATGTCCATTACCTTCCTCCATTCAATGTTGCGCTTTGCGAGCATCCAGTCGCGCATTCTCCAGCTCGTACCGGTAGAGATGGCTCAGGGCATCAACTGAGCCACTGTAGTGCCTCTGACCGGGAGGCCCTAGGTTCGAGTGCTGACGGGGGCAGGATTTTCGACACTAGATAGTAGTTAGCTAGGTCGAATTCAGTCGCTGTCTGGAGAATTCTAGCTGCCGGTCGCTCTGATCGGTAGTTTTCCGTGTTTTCTTCAACCAACACCACGCGAATGCCGAAGCAGCACCCTACCAAACGGACCACGGACCCCAACGATGTTTCCTTCTCCTTCCTTGTCCTATCCTCACCCCTTACACAGACTTACACTTACTACACTAACATATGCACTACCACATATGTCGGGAGCTTAGAGCTTTTTCCGACCGGAACTGTGCCCGGTTTTTGAGGGATACTTGGTCCGGAATACACCCGCTAGCCGACAGTTGGGTCGGTGCTGGATCTCACCATCCAGCGGGGAAGATCACAGCCACCTTCCGGGTTGGAAGTGCACCACATTTACGGGACTAATGACTTTAGCAGTTGACGCGCCCGGAATCGCTAATCAATCAATCCAGCTCGTGAGCCGGAACCATCATGTACAAGAAATGTTACATATCTGTTCCAGTCAGTGAGTGTTTTTTTGACAATGACGCCAAGCAAAAGCAGAAGAGGTGTGTTCGATGAGTAATACATAGAAATTATTTGCATTCATTTCTCAAACTTTGGTTAGTTTGTCCTGGAGCTGTTGTATTCCCTATTATTTTGCCATTCCGCCAACTGGAGAATGTACGCATGAAATCAATGTATTCTTGTAGCTAGAATACAATGAAAGTACTCTTGAAATCTTCCTTTTGCAGAAATGTTATTTGCATGCGTAATTTTTAGGTTAAACAACGGGGGCTCTTTTAAATGCGATATTAATGCACTGTAATTTTTCATCTGTTTGATGACATGACTTAAATAACAGTCATACATATTTTCATCTGCTTTTCGACGTGATTTGTTTCATTTTTTACAATATTCGTTTTACTGACGATGTCGAACAATTTAATAACTCGTGAGATCTATGCCTAATCTCTAACTGTACCCATTTATCTAACACTTTGAGGCAACAGCTGGGGGCAGGCTCAATTGGTGGCGAAAGAATACTGGTATGTTTTCAATAGAGTACTGCCCTGTTTTAAAATACTGATATGTTTTCAATAGTAATACTAGGAAGAGCCTAGTGTTGTCGCAAATATCGTTTTGAAACTCCAATGGCCAATAAATATGTATCATCCACTTTCACCATTTGCATGCTTTCTTTTTGTCATTCGTCTAAAATTATTAAAGTTTTTTCATGCCACTTTCTGCAGAACGGCAAGGTATGTACATTTGCTGTTCACAGGTGCATGCATACTTACAAAGTTTTAATAAGTTTTGGGACAAAGAATAGAGAGACGATCGGTTATAATTATCTCTGTAGATAGCTTGCCAAATCATCTAGTTACTTTTACACGGGAGCGAAATATTTTTTATATCAAATTTTGTTAAAATGCTCGTAGCTACCTCGCTTGCTGAATTCTCGATATTAGGGAGTTTTTGCTCGGCATAGCGTATAGCAATTGACTGCAATCTCCAAATTCTGCGCATGCGTAGGTGCACAAACATGATGCGAACATCAAACTGTGCTTGCGTAGAAAATCGATAGTACTGTCGATTGCTGTAACGCTTCGCCGTGAAAAATTTCCTATTCACTATTCAACTATGTTCAGTATTTGATATTTTCTCCCGGAAAAGTTTCAGCCATTCTGAAATTTCGGAATTGAAATTTTCTACTTAAATCAGCGAACTAAAAAACATAGAAAACGCAATATATCTTTGTATAGAATGACGAAGTAGAACATCAGGATTTTTTAGGCATAATAGAAAAAATCATTATGCACGTACATGATGTGATTACTCAACCTCACGTTAATGTTAAATTTAGGAAAAATCTTTGACTCCGAGTTTTCTAATGGGTTTCAAATTAGTATAGTGTGAAAGACCGTGTTCTTAATATTATTCTTTAAACGTTTGCAACAGGCCAAAAAAGAAACACATTAGAAGCCGAAGCCCTTGATAGAAGAATCTGTTTGAACTGGTTTCTTTCCATTGGGTTGATACTGAACAGTAGATGAATATCTGCGAAATTAAAGACGTATTTGGCCTAATAGGGACGATAATCTAATCTAATCGAATACCATCCCGTCAGACACTGATTTTTAGGTCAACACAGGAAGATTAAATCATGTCTGTGTCGAGTGGCCAGCTAGAACGTATGAAAGTGAGAAAATCTAATAGTTCGAAACCATAGAGAGAAAGAATCAGAGTTTGACTAATTTTGAAATACAATTTAGACACCTTCGTTACGTTTAAAAATAATTATAACACGTACAGGAACATTCGGAGGTGTTTTCTCCAGTTTTGCCAAATTTTAGAAAAAATTGAAAAGAATGAAGAAATAAACCTCGTGCGAAATGTTTGTGTCGAGGAGAGAGATAATGAGGCTGAAACAGCGAGCGAGCGAGAGAGAGAAAGAGAGAGAGAAAGAGAGAGAGAAAGAGAGAGAGACAGAGAGAGAGACAGAGAGAGAGAGAGAAAGAAACTAGGTGCTACCAGTCACTATGTTCCTATCCAAAATGAAACTTTTCGTTTAATCTACGCAGTGTGTCCAAATAATCCCCATCTGTGTATCTCTTTATCAATTTCTTGTTTACACTTAATTTGTGGGCTCATAAAAATCTTAAACTAAATGTAGGCAATAGATTCATTTGAACTCTGTTATTAGGTCTGAAGCCTCTTCCATTTGCTGCTCCGAGGAAGACCTCACCTGTCAACAACGTGAAGAGCTTGCCGAACCGGTCTCCCAAATCAAGTTTTTGCATGTTATCAGTCCAGTGAAGCTGTATTGATCTGTGACGTTGCAAAGCTCTTTGATCATAATGACGGATAAGATTTAATGGCCTGATAAAGCAACTGATATCCATCCAGGTAATATTAGAAATTAAAGTGTCAACTTACATATATAAACCGCGATGGTGTGCTTAGGATAATATCACAGTAAAGTGAAAATTTGCGACAACTTTATCCAAGGATACTCAATTCTTAAACGCTAAATCCTTAGAATTGACTTCTTTCTTTTAAAATATGTTTGTCTCATCTTAAACAAAAATATATAAAATATTTATTTAACATCAAACAGAGTAAACTTAATGTATAATAGTAAAATTTGAAACCATGAAAACGATTACAGATTCTGTAGATTCTGTTCTACAATTTATTCATATAGAATCCCGTTATAGTAATGAGAAATTTAAGGAACAAATAATTTTGGTTTTATTTTACGAAACGATAATTATGTCTTCTAGTGAACCTCAGCTTACATTTCTTCACACTTCATTGATTATATAATATTGTTAGTTTTTTATACAAATATAATTAAAATAATAATGTATTTTGTAAGTTCTTTTAGTTTTAAAATTAATTCACGTACAGAATATATATAAACTCAGTAATACTAATTTTTCGTGACAAACAATTCGTCAGTTACAATCGGTTTCTTAAGAGTCGATGAAATTATGAAATTATAGTCGATTCTACCTTAACCTTTAACACAAAAACGGCTATTCCATTACGTAATTCTTACAATATAGTTAATAATCCCTAAACGTTTAAAGGGGGAATTTTAAATGTGGTTTAAATTTCGACATTATTATAGAAATACCCACTCGCTCTGAATCATGACTTCGTCTTCCTCATTTACTCAAATAACATCCACGCGAATATGGTTGCCACGGAAGCGTAAATTTACCCTGTCGTATTTTTTCGCGAATTTCCTTGTTCCTTCCTTGTGGCTGTTCATGGCATCATCTGGAATAAGTTACATCCTTCCTTTTGTGATAAGAAAAATAATTACTTTCGCATAAGCGACAAAAATTCTGATGGGTACAGGCAGTTGTCAGTAATTCCTTACTGGCTGGGACATATTCATTTTAGTACGTTCAAAAGATTCCTTTAATTATTTTCAGAAAAAGGCAAGAAAGAATATAAATGAGTACGTCTTAACATATTTCAGTTTAATTGGATTGTTGATGATGTAGATACCTTTTTATTATGATAAATTACTAAAGATATTGTCTGGTATCAATACTTTTTAATCAGCTTATGATCATTTCGATCGCGTAGCGATCATCGTCAGAGCTAAAATGTGAAATACAAATATTATTAACAGGTTGTAGTTATTACAATAACTACAACCTGTTAATAACCAGACAATATCTTTAGTAATTTATCATATTTCAGTTTAATTAATGAGGAAATATTATTGATTTATTTCATTCTCTTTATTTGCGCTGACACGGAAATCAAGCATACATTATCTCTAGGAGCATTATTATTATTATTATTATTATTATTATTATTATTATTATTATTATTATTATTATTTATGTATCTATCTATGTATCTATCTTATGATAAGCGCG
Organism: Gryllus longicercus; assembly: GCA_038098605.1. NCBI lineage: Eukaryota > Metazoa > Arthropoda > Insecta > Orthoptera > Gryllidae > Gryllus > Gryllus longicercus. Next base: position 756,315 of record JAZDUA010000608.1, read on the forward strand.
CATGGCCCAAAATAAAATAGGTGCTGTCCAAGAACTGCATATCACATTAAAAAAGTATAAACCAAAATACGACATCACAGCAAAAAAAAAGCAGTCTTCAAAGGGGTGTAATAAGAGGTTAGTCCCTAGAGAGGCACTCTAGCTTTTGAATCCATTCAACTGCCGTGGATGTGAGACATAGGAAATCCGCCTGATCACCGCGATAGACTGTTAGTTCACGTCTCTTCTAGGAGCATTAAATACAGAGCTTGTTCGTGCGACTAGGCCGCATTGGTATAATTTATTTTTAGATTGAAATGATGTTAAATGTTTGAAATCATTGAAACTGACCTCTCTGAAAATGGTATATTTTCTTCCCATTTCAACATCCTTAAATTGTCTTCCTTCTCTTGACGGCATGATCAAATTTTATTTGAATATCCCTTTTTCCGGTTCTTTGGATGAACGTAGCTTCATTCTGACACCCTTCCAAAAATTGCGTCAACCTCGATACCATTCCAACGTGCCCCGATAACCTCAACCCCGATACTCTTCCTACGTATCATGAAGAACCGTAAACCCGGACGTAATGGGTCTATCGGCTAAGCGGACATTTCTTCCTCGCCTTCTGCTTTTCGATTACTCCCACTCATGTATAGCACAAATCCTGAGAACACAACTTGAGCTGATGGACAGTAATCGTATGTACAATTTATTAGCTGCAGTAAGGCGAGATTGCCCGGGCATATATTTACCAAATCATTTATTAGACAGTGAGGAGAGACAGTGAGGAATGGAAATAACTTTATTTATATCTCCGCCATTTCCGCGACAGCTCGATCGGAAACCTAATTACGCCACCGGAATTAATCAAAATGCATGTTGCAAGGCATTTACAAAAAGTTAAGTAAGAGCGGAAAGGGACCAACCCCGGAGACTTGTGTCCCCTGGTAGAACAAGAATTGGTGTGGAATATTAGCCCACGCAAGGTCAGGTCCACCCGCGATCCTTCCTTCATCTTCCTTGTTGTACCCTCACCCCTTACTTCCACAGTCACTTACAATTACAAGCACGACACTACCACGTATATCGAGAAACGAAGCCGGGAGGGATGCTCAGTGCATCTACTGATGTCATTGCAGTCTTTCTGACCGGGAGGTTTGAGTCCGGGAGGTTTGACCGGAAGGGTTGAGAGTGACTGACAGGATTTTCGACACTAGCTTGTCAGCTAGGTCTAATTCAGTCGCTGTCTGGAGAATTCTAGCGGCTGGCTGCTCTGATCGGTAATTTTTCCGGTGGTTTCTCCGATCAATGCCAGGCGAATGACAGAGCAGTACCATAACAAAGGGCCACGGACTGCGCGCGATCTTACCTTTCTCTTCCTTGCCCCATGCTCACCCCTTACACACACTTACACTAACATGTACATACACTACACGCCAAGAGACCGGTCGGGAACCTGGAGCTTGTCCCGGCTAGGTCGGTGTCCCGCTGGTGGAAGATACCTGGTTGGGGAAAACACCGCTAGCCGACGGTAGGACGGCGCCAGAACTCTCCATACAGTAGGGAAAAGACCACCGCCACCTCCCGAGCAAAAACATGCACTACACTTACGGGGCTAATGACCCTAGTGTTTGACGTGCCCAAAATTACTATCAATCAATCAATCGGGAGACCAGTCGGGAGCTTAGCTCCTATGCCGGCTGCGAAGGCGCCATGGTGGTGGGAGATGCCTGGGGAGGGATTAACTACCCCACAAGTCGACATGTAGGTCGGCGCCGGATTTTGCCATCCCGCTGCGGAAGATCACCGCCACCTCCCGTGATAAAACATGTACAACACGTACGGGGCTAATAAACATATCAGTTGACGGGATCGGAAATACGAAAAAATCTATTTATTATTATTATTATTATTATTATTATTATTATTATTATTATTATTATTATTATTATTATTATTATTTAGAAAGTATCATCTTGAACTACTCAATATGGAGTTGAGAAGTAACAGAAAACTTCATGAAGATCTCAAGCAGATTATGTTCAGGTTTTGGCATAAATAAACAAACGAGCAAAATTTAAATTTGAGTGCACAACGATGAGTAAATGAATGTGTCAGTCGCTCGATGGCAACTCTCTAGACCGCTGTCTCATCCGGCTCTGCCACCGCAGCACATTCCGAGAAAGATGATGAACCAAGAGTGGAACACTAGTATCTCGTTAAACGTTTATACGTGTAATCCAAGCAACTGCAGTACCACGAGAAACACAAAGAACACGATGGAAAGAACTGGAATTTTCCAGAGAAGTACGACTTTCGGTCTTCTAGGTTCGTTCTCTTTTTTTCTTTCTTTCCATATGCACCAAAACATATTCCCGTATACCATTAACTCACACACCATCAACATAGTATTGAAACGCGTATTTTCTGAAAATTCATATTATTATTATTATTATTATTATTATTATTATTATTATTATTATTATTTGTGGATCTTCACTGATACCGAGGTTCTCAAAATCACCCACGGCAACAATGGTTTGCACTTAAAATAGAACAATAACATGCCTTTTTTATATCCGTCAATTCAGGCTTAAGAATTTACGGACTATATTTGCTGTTCCCAATAATGTAGATTTATGAATGGTCTGCAAAGGCTTTTCAGTTAGTTTTAATTTTATTGCGGTCTCTTGCCATTACTGGGTGACCAATCCATTCGCTGACACCACTACTGGAAGCATTTCCACTGCGCGCAATCCATATACTATGCCCTTCAATTCAACAGCCAGGGGTTGGTATTTCCTCTTTTTCTCAGCAAAAGTTGTTACAACCCTGTCGTCTGTAGGGTCCGCAACATCAAAGATACATGATGTTTTAGATATTCTATCAAATAGAACAATACCTGGTCTATCTGCTTCCACTGTTCTATCAGCGATGATTATACTATCCCACAGAATTCCAGTTCGAACATACCTAATTACTTGCTCTGGTTTGCACTTATAATGTTGCTCACTCTCTATAAGGTCCTATCTCATGGTGAAATGTGTGGGCAAGGGCTTGGTGAAATACTTTGGCGATATTTTTTTTAAGTTATTCGATTATTATTATTATTATTATTATTATTATTATTATTATTATTATTATTATTATTACTATTCGTATTCAAATATTTTTCAAAGCCATTTTTCTTTTAGCTTTATCTCTACTCGAGCTCTCGAACTGACAACCTAATTTTTATGTGATGAAATTATCTACATCGGCAAACTCATGTTTAGCTTCAGTTGAAATGTCACTCACCTGCATTCGTACAGTAGAAATCTAGTGTCAACGCCTCCGTGAACGCCTGTTACAAGAGAGATGGAAAAGAGTTAGCAGCTCTGTTATTACGATGAATCCTCACATGGACACTCCAACCGACTGAAGAAACACGAGGAAAACAAATGAAAGTCGCATTTCGAGGTCCGGATATTCTAAAGCCGCATAGTGTATGGTGGCGGTGAATAAGTAAACGTAATCAACCGCTAGGCGTGTTTCAAGCGCCGGCCCCCGTGTTCCGGGTGATTTTCCGGGACAACTCCACCGCAAGGCTCCGACCTCTCTGCCTATCCCGGAAATCACCGCCGTCCCGCCACTCCGCTGCTCCATTCACTGGTCGCGGCAGCTTCGCACAATGGTCCGAAATGGCCCCACAATCGCGCAAAGTTCTGAGATTTCAAATCGAGCATTTTGCCAATTCAAGGTTAAGAGAATAGGAGCTTCACAAACAAATAATATAATAAATAATAAAATAATGTATTACCTTAATTTTGAAATTAGTCCTCTTTTATATTTTTCTTTGTTATTTAATATTCCTATTTATTTTTATCTTCGTGAATTTTCACAAAAATTATTTGAGATAAAGAATGCGATATTGATTCCTTCAGGAAATGGATCTCTTTATTGTAAATGAAAATATTGTATATTTTTTTATTGCTAAAATGTTTGCAGTGTCGAACAGTTACAACGGTAAAAGAAGAATGCATTTCATTCTAATAACAATTCTGCATCTTTCGATTCAAACCAACGCGATGCGTATCCGATTTCCGTGCTGTGTCATCGTCGGCGTTCCCAACTCGCTTCTTCCATTGATTCTGACATTACTTTCATCGTGATTCAGAGAGAACGGATGTTTCTTTGGGGAAGAAAGCAAGGAGAAAGCAATCCACATAGTCCGCACCTTTGATGTACTCATAAGGGACTTCACTGAAAGATGAAATCACCTCTGACTGTTCAGAATAGAAAGTTTACTCGTAAAAGGTTGATAATTTTCATCTCTTTTATCAGAATCTATTTTAAAAGCTCACGGTTTATCTTGGGCAAACTCTTAGCTCTGTGTTCAAGAACTGACATGTTAAACTACCCCAAATATCGGGTGAGTTTAGACCAGAACCAGCATTGCCGCTGTCTCTGCAGCGATTCTGGCCTGGAGGTCCTAGGTGTTCGAATTCAAACGGTGGCAAAGTTTTGACACTAGCTATGAAGCTAGATCGCATTCCGCCACTGTCTGGAGGGGAATTCTAGCGGTCGGCTGCTTTGATCGGAAGTTTTATGTGGTTTCTCCGATCCATCGCTGCAGAATGCCGGAGCAGTACCCCAACAAACGGACCACGAACAGCGCCGGAACTTTCCTTCGTTCTTCTTACGCTCTTCTCTCCCTTTACACACACATACACACACTTACCCTAACTTGCACTTAACTACCACAAATCTCCAGAGACCAGTTAAGAGCCTATAACTCTTCCCGGCTGTAGCCGTGCCCCGCTGGGGGAGGAATCTGGAGGAGGAAAATCCCTCAAGCCGACGAGTAGGTCGGCGCCGTATGTCGACAATGAGCGGGAGAAGAACACTGTCACCTCCCGTGATAAAAAGATGCACTACACTTACGGGAATATTAACCATAGCCATTGACCCGCCTGAAAATGCCAATGAATTACTCTATCAATCAACCAATCAACGATTTGACCGACCGATCTTTTAAGTGAGAGAAAACGAAACAACAAATTGGTATACATGATACTGAAGTGGAGAAGGGAAATATACAAAGTAGTCATTGCAAATTCAATCACTTCATATTGGCTATATACCTTCACATTGAGCTTGTTATAGTAGAGGTTAACTTTGAAGAAACGTTTTGTGAGCAGATGGGCGACAGTAAGAACATAGTAGGAGTTTCCTCTTTGCTAACGCACTGCTCTAGTTCTCTTGAGACACTGTGTATTGCCCTTTATCGGAAGCATTGAGTAAACTACATTACGAAGTCATAGAATTCTGAAAATTTTAAACTACGACATCAAATGTGTGCAATCTTTCAACACAAATGACGCATTCACAACAAAAGAGTCGTTGGACAAACAGTTCTCTTTCAGGTTGGAGTGTTGTCAGCACATCCGACCCATCACCTTATCTGTAAGTTAGACAATTTCGTTACCATTAGAACCGGATAGCTTCGAATTTGTGCTAACGATGCTGACTAAGAAACCCGATGCTCGTTCACACATATCCTGGCGAGAGACGCAGTGAGAAAACCCAGGCCTATGACGAGTTCTTGAGGCTACAGCCGGAGAAAAATGTGACTTGCGTTCTCTGCGAGTAACGTCTACTTAACACATACGAGAATGTCACAACTGAGCGACAATAACGAACATACGCGTGAGAAGCCTAAATCAAGAGGACGGTCAACTACATTTCAGGTCTCCCTTATCCCTAAACCTTTTTCTTTACATATGTCATTTTACTTGTAAATAAATAAAATATAAGACAAGGAGAGTGAAATAACTTCAATAATACAATTAATAAATACAACATGTTTTACGTTGAATCTCTTACAAGGTTGCAAAATGGTTTGGGAAGCCCCATCCCTAAACGTGTATCAATTTCTTCATATTCCCAGCTTAAAAAAGGGGGAAATCATGACCTGATCACGTTTACGGAAATAAAGTGTTTCTCCCATTCATTACTGACAAAACTAAGAATAGTTTACAATTTCAAGAACTTTAACACATTGGTACCCGTAACACATGGATCTTATTGAAAACACGTGCGTTTCTGAAAATGCAAAAAATATTATTGTTGCTCTAAACTCTCATTTTTTGTAATTGACCACAAGTACAACTTCTAGAAGTGACTAACCGTAAAAATTAGTAATGGTGAAATTCTCACACCTCGAATGGATTCTGGCCAAACCAAATGGAGAAAATCAATTGTAACAACAGATCAATTAGCAAAGCGTGTTCCATGGATGATCCAGTGACAATCCCACAAACTTCACAGAAATCCTTCGTTACTACGTGTTCTGAATAAAAGTAACTCCCCGTCCACTTGAGACGGAAATCAGAAATAGTTTTTCATTGCCATGTTTAAAGGAACCGCTGTAACCAGGTCACCGTTTGTACCGGAGGCCGGACGCCGACTATTATCTTCACGATCCCAGCGCTCGCGACTTCATTGGCGTGGGTAAGCCACTGACCCGGATATCAGCTTACGGACGTACCCACGCTCGACATTGCTGGCCCTACCCTCGGTGAAACCGGGTCCAGGGTGCGGTCCCGCGAAGAGTTTGGGCGAAAGCTGCTGTCTGACATCGGACGTCGTGGAGGGCCACGCGCACGTCGCAGCCCGCGAGTGCTACGGTGACGGCGGGGTGAAGTGGCGGGAACAATGTGGATGACTGTGGCGGTGGCAATGGCAACGCCCATGACGGATGAAGTTGTGCTATGTCATTGCAGATCTTCATGATGACGCTGCTGATTACAATGCTGGTGATGACACCGATGATGCTAACGACGGTATTCAGGGTATTTCGATGACGATAGTGACAGTGTCACTGCATGAAGAGGCGGTAATAGCACGTATGCGATGGAGGTTTTGATGAATATGGGTTGGATGTGCGATTTCTGTTATTACGATTTGTGTGAGTATAAGATGATAAGAGAATCAAGAACATACAGTAACTACAAAACAAAATATATAAATTACCTTTTCATTTTATCATTTCATTTCTTAATTGTTTCTTAAGTAACATTATACGTGTTCCTTCCGTTCGCACAGAAAATTGAAATTTCGTGAGTTGAAAATTAATAGTTAACTTATAATTAACTATAAATACTTAACTAGATAGAAAACAAATGAATTATTAACAGCTAATTGTTTTGTCACCCTTGATTAAACAAAAGTAACTAAAACAAAAACTTTTCACACTGGTTCACTTAAACAAAGAAGCATTTGCAGGGGAAATTTCAGAATATAATAGACAAATTTCGAATTAAATGAAACCATTGTTTATATATAAATATTCCATCAGTCCTCAAATATCGCATGGGAAATGTAGGCCAAGAAGACCCTTCGTCGGTATGGATACTTACTGATACTTGTATGTTTTTGATAGTCCGTGAAGCACTAGTGCTTCTTGTGCACGTCCACCAATATTCAGAATATCATCCAACCATACACACTTCGTGCTTCTCATCGGCATCTCTCTAGCGACTTTTGCAGCGAGTGCGTTGGCGCACTCCCGGTAACACGCACTGGCGGGGGCGTGTCCTGCGATGGGAAGTGAGGGCGGGGCGGGGGCGGAGGAGGACGCCGCTTTCCCCGCGCACGCGCGTCGCGGCCCGTGACTCACTGGCGGGCACGCCCGCGTCTTCCGGGTGCGTTCACGCAGCGGCGGCGGCGGCGGCAGCGGCAGCGGCGCCTGCACCCTGCGCTCCTAAACACTATTTTCCGCTCTTACTCGCGGCCTTCTCGCTCCCACCCGCTCCTCGTTCCTTCCGGCTCCTCGTTTCTTCTCGCTCCTATCCGCTCTTTCTCGTTCCCACTCGTACCCGCTCCTACTCACTCCTTCCCTCTTTCCCTGCTCTCCCCGCTCCTCCTTACTTTTCCCCGGCTCCTCCCCATTTCTCTTCGATCACCCAGCTCTTTCCGTCCCCAGCGTTCCACCCCTGCGTTGTTCCCGGCTTCTCCCCTCATCTCCGCTCTTGTGGCGGCCCGTGCTAGGCCGGACGCCCTCTCCAGAGCGAGCGTCCCAGCACGTCAGCCCAGCGCGCCGTGCCGACGACGGGGAAATTCGCGTGGGGAATCCGCGCTGCCTCCCGATGCGACGCGCGGCGTCCGGTCTGGTTTCGGCACCGCTTGCGACCCGCCTCCAGTGTGCCCTCCCCCCCCCCCCCCGCCGCCAACACCGGATGACTCAATAACTCACAGGATTTACCTCTTGCGGGGCCGTAGGCGTCGTAAGGAGAGATGAGGTCTCCGCTTCCTTCTATTTTTCCTCCGCGTTGCCAATTGACGCGTTTTTCCTGTGTTTTTTCAATTCAAATATATTTGAACCAAATAAAGTTGTATTGATGTTCATGTTTATATAGATTTAATCACCCCAATTAATGCTTTTTAAAGAGAGATTCTTACGAGATTTGATCTCCAAATTCCTTATCCAAAATTTGTCAAAGATACGGTTCGCAACTTTCCCAGCCGGAGGCTTTTTGTAAAATGTAAAATAAACAATTACTCTGAACTCTCAATGCGATTACATTGTAATATCGCCGAAAGAACCTCTTGATCTCCACAGGTTTTTTGATACCGATATTATTTATTTACATATTATACATGAACAGTATTTATTTTTCATTATATTTCTCTCATGCACGTTGCATACAGCTTTTACCTTTTGGCGATATATAAATAAACAAATTTAAAAAAGATTTTGAATATTTGATCTATCGAACTATAAGGTTCTTGGAGTATACACGAAAATATTAGCGTAAAATCTTATTTAGTTTGAAGAATTTTTGAGATGAAGTACAAGAGACATGTACGGTACTCTAGGTACCTAGTCCTATCATCCGAACCTTATACCTCTAATACTAGCATTACACCACCATACATGTCGCGTTGTCTAGTACACTATCATGACCAGTGAGGAGCTTAGAACTTGCACCTGCTGGAACTGTCCTTCGCTGAGATAACTGAAATACGAATTCCTCCGCAAGTCGACTCCGGATCTCACCATCCTACGGGGAAGAAACATCGCCACGTCCTGGTATAAAAACATTCACTACACGGCAACTACACAGCAACGCAGTGAACTTACTGGGTGGGCTCCCTTATCGGTAAACGACTTGAGCGGGCGCCACATGTAAGACCGACGCCTACAGTGTTGTGGCCGCAACAGCGCACCGTCCCAGGCAGGGCGGGTGGCGCGATGGAAAACCCGTCAAGGGGGAAAGATTTCCTCTCCTGTTCCTCTTACGATAAGGAAGAGTGCAGCCATGAAATTGCTCGAACTTTTTGTTAGCAATCGGTGGAATTTAGTTTTCTCGAGAGTTATCATTCCTTTCTTTTGCTGAAACCTACTACATCTTTGCCTTGCTCATCTATCGCAAGTTGAAGTTCTCTTTAGCGTGAAACTTGAAACAATTAAATAGGTTACCTACTCGATGATCCAAAAAAGCCAAGAGCATTATTTTATTAAAAGTAGTGAAAGACTGACATTTGCAATATTTAATTTGGAAGCTACCAACTGATCGGTAGTTGCCAATGTGAGGCTGTTCTGCTAGACCAAATGTTGATAAACTTGTTTGCAATTTTGTAACTAAAACATTAAAATTATTTATTTTGTCGTTGATATATCTCTTCACTCTTCCACGGAAGTAGTACAAAGAAAAATTAACAGAAATAAAAAAGCAAATCAATTGAGTAAATTGGGTGCTTTTTTATTTGTGTCACTTTTTCTTTGTAACAAATATATTCATTTCTTTTGTAAATAATAAACAATTTACATGTTTCTCGAGAGTTTAAGAGTCTCTGAAATGCAAATTATTGCATATGAAGTATTTTTTCAAACCACCTTTTGAGTGCTTATTGCCGTTCAGCCATTCGAAGACTTTCCAAAAGAATCTGTAATATGCCAAAATCAATCCAGAGATTATCCCAATCTTTGAAACATTTGCCTCTGATTTATCTTTTTCATCTTTGAAACATTTGCTTCTATATTCAACTTTACTTTCTATATTATTTCCCTCTCCATTCCTCTGCCTTTCTCTCTCTCTCTCTCTCTCTCTCTCTCTCTCTCTCTCTCTCTCTCTCTCTCTCTCTCTCTCTCCCTCCCTCCCTCTCGCTCTCTCCCGCTCTCCCTTTCTCGCACTGACTACTTTTGCCTCATCTTTCCTTCGACTAAACCACGTGTTAGATACAACCGTTGCTGTTTTGTTGACAGAGTAGTCGAGTCAGGTTGTGATTCAAAACTCGAAAGTGGACAATGACCAGAAATCGGACCCGCGATCATCTTGACCACACTTCACCGGCGACAAGCGAACCCATTTCCTGCTCTAGCAGCATGGCAAGTTTGAGCAGCGGGAGCTGCTACCAACACGATTCTCATTAGTGGTTGAAGCAGATTTAATCGGGTGCGGTGACTTTGAAGCGTCAAGTTGCAAGCAAATTCAAACTGGTGAAAGTACAACACGCATAGGATTCTTTAGAAGTTATTATACAGAACAAAAGTATAATGGAATTGTACATATTTAAGAATTATTTAACTAAAAATTGTACATTAAAAATCCCAATTTAGAGATGTGATCTTAAGTTTAAAACTTACACAGTGCTCTAACAATACAAAGGAAAGTACGAGTTGGGCCGTTATCATGAACATTAAAGATGTTCTAATCGATTCCACTGTTTATTATTAAAATGGAAAATGACCGTAACTAGCAATTAAAGAAAAAGGTAAAATAAACTTTCTGTATGCCATGTTAAAGGTAAATTAAAAGCGAGAAAAGACACGACGGGGCCCCGATGGCAGTCGTGGCCCTGGCCCGGAACCCTTGAAACGACGAAGATAGCAGTCAAAAGTCTTTATAATTGTCCAGATCTCAACATTTCGAACACCTCTCGTTGCACCGCGCTGCGTGAAACCTTTCGAATACGTTTTGCTTCACTTCCTTACTTCCCCGGCCGGGCAAGAAGGGAGGAATGCTCGATTTTCTTTTTGCGGCGTTCCCGAACGCGCGCCGTTCTGCCGGTCGGCCGCCGCAAGCGTCACGCCTGGGCCGCCTGGGAGCCCCGACGGACGCGTCCAAGTCGAACGGGAAGCGCGGCGGCGTCGCCCCGCGCCCTCGCCTTCCACGACGCCCTCGTGCCCTCAGCCGTCGCCGTCTTTCTCGTTGGTTTCGTCGTCATAGAAGTAGAGCCGGCGGTACGGGTTACTATTTTGTTAGCAATTCTAAAAATCAAATCAGTGGTTTGTGTAATGGAGCAAAATGAGTTTTCTATAACTTGGGAGTGAAAATGATGCTAACTTCGCTTTGTTGAAATCATTCAATTATTTATGGTGAAAAGGCGGAGAAGAGATACTGGAGCTCAAGAAAACGTGCGCAGCTGGTGCGTCTCCCCCATATGTCACATACAGTTTTTAATGTTCTTTGACAAATTAAATGAAATCAAAGTCCTCGTCGCTGTAGCAGTAGAGCCTGGGGTATGGGCTAATATTTTGTTAGAAATACTAAAAAATAAAATCTGTACTTCCATTCCGAAGTTTTCTATAACTCGAGAGCGAAAATATCTAGTTTTCAAATGTTATTAATTTCAGTTTTTTGCTGCTTTTATTCACTATTCAACTATGTACGGTTAAAAGAAGATAATGAGAGATCATGAAAAGGAGCACAGTTTGTACTCCATATGTCACATACAGTTTTAAATTACTTTGACCAAATAAATCGAATCAAAGTCCTCGTCGCTACCTGCATCGCTCACACCGTCCCCTTTGCCTCGTGCCCCAATGCCCCGTCGTCCTCACAGCACGTGCCGCCCTCCCTGCTCTCGTAGTCCTCGCTGCGCCCGCAGCCAATGCGACCCCCAATCCTGCAGATACTCGTACTCTCGTTGCTTCTGCCACTAGGACGCCCTCACTTCTGTAAAGCTTCGCCGTCGCTTCCGCCGTCGCATCCGCAGTCGTTGCCGCTTTTTGCACTCGCATCTCCTTTAGTCACTGTTGACTCCGCGAACTTTCTCAGCACAGTCTCGCCAGCCCCCCCCCCCTCCTCGGCCCCTTCACCAGCGAACGGTTACGTCTTAAGTGCGTACTTCCGAAGTATCGGACTTGGTGCTATGGGTCGCCAAGTTGCTCTCTTTGAAACTCAAATAGTTTTCCAGGTGAATGCTTTTACAGAGTTGCCCCCTCGCATGCTAGCATTAGACCCTTTTGCTTACTCGCACCTGATCTAGTAACAGACCTTCGCATATCCGGGGCCCCGGTCCAAGGTGTAGGCACTTATATGCTGTTTTCAAAGCAATATTCTATTTTCAGTTCAATACACCCATTCTCTCACTATTTTTGCTTCCGTAAATACAAAACCAAATGTGCCGCATTACTTTTGAGTACTTCTGCTTGTTATATGTTTTCATCATTTCATAGACCGACATCTGCACGTCAAAAACTTGATTGTGTAATCTCCTGTTCATTTTGTTGTTTGGCTGCCTTGTGGTGCTGTCATTACCGACAACACATACTTCAAAGCCCATTTCTGCTCTCCGGCCAGAAACATCACCCTCACCACCTCCATCATTACCACCATCACCAACTCCAAGCAATCTCTGACTCGCCAATTCTGAGCGCGAACAGCAGGTCGTCGCGGACCGCTGTCGCCAGCGTCTAGGCCGCGACTGCCGCCATCCGCCTCCGCGAAGCTCGGAGCTTTGTGCCAGCGCGGCGCGCGGTTTCCGCTCCGAATGCCACACAGCGCCCGTCCGCCCGGCAAAAAGCTCATTTAAGCGCTTTGGCCCCGTTGCAGATAAAAGGCGAGGCAGCCACTCGCATTGCTACGGCCATCGCCGCAGTCGCTGCTGCCGTCGCCGCCGCCGCCGCTGCTGCTGCTACTTCCTTCTGCTTCTGCTGCTGCTACTTCCTTCTGCTTCCTTCTGCTTCTGCTGCTGCTGCTGCTGTTGCAGCAGACATCCGGAATGCGGGCTTTTGTGGGAGCCAGGCGGCGCGCCAGGAGCCTCCCGACGGAATGCAGGGCAGAGCAGGTGGCAGCGTTAACGGCGAACGCCAATGGGAGGAACACGGCTATGGTTTTAGATTTGGAAGAGAGGTTTCACATTTCTGCGTAATCTGCGGCTTTCCTCGAAGTCGTCTTATCGTTTTGCCCCACATTCCTGTGGAGCAACATCGGTGACAACGGGCTTGGCGTTGGGTGAGCAAGGGACATCTTGTATCACGTAGAACAAGATCTATACAAAGCTGTTGTCTCCTAAGTCCAATTTAAAGTGCTCGATGTCGATGTAAGAGATGTTCGTAATTTCTTTCCAAGCACTCATGAGGCATCTTTTAAAGAAAAGTACGAGTCAATTGAAGCTCATGGCGATCAAATATTCAAAGTGCTATTTAAATGATAAGTTTAATTTATTACTGAGTATCATGTGCATCGAACCGTGACAATGAAGTTACAATAATATCAGCACCAGATTTTATTATATTATTTGTTATCATTGACAATTAATTACCTACATTGTAACGCGGCAAGTCCCTAAGTAATTAAAAAAACGAAACAACTTACTGAAATTATCTAAAATGCATAAACTTATTGATGCTAATATGATTTCTCTCCAGTATGAATTCATTTGTTCATTTATTTCAATTTCAAGATTATACATGTATATGCATGCTTACATTATGCATGATCTATTAGCGACACGGTGGAGGTGGTAAACTATGGAATAAGATCAATTCTCCAAAATGTGAACTATACACTTCGCGTTGATTGATTTCCAGTTCCCGATAAATATTGATGAATTTATAAGGAGTGTACCCATTATAAATTATACTAAGAAATACTTTCTTTAATCTGAAAATTTAAACAACTGTGTGTGGCAATAACACAGCATGGCGGAGGTTGTGTTTACTTTTCCATTAGGTGAACGTTGCACTGGCTTTACCAAAGGCCTATCATCGTTGACGACGGGGAAATTTTGGCTGGCGCCGTCCCAAAAGATTATGGAATCGTTTGTGTCCGTGCGGCTACGAACACATTTCTCAGTGCTGAGCAGTGGTTTGTATTTATTGAGGAACATTACATTTATTTTCATTATATTGGAAAACACTATTTTAAATGAACTGAAAAATTACCCTAATGTCATGACAAAATTTTCCGCCAAGACATGAAATTTCGCTAAACACAAACAATTTCGTGATCGAAAGCCAAAAATGGCTCGATATTCCATATTCACTTCATATGTAAAAAATAGCCGTTTCCGGGCGCAGCATTACAATTGGTTTCTCTTCATACGAAGTAAGGGCGAGAAAGTAAAAATGACGATTGGTACTCTTCGAACTTCAAATCGAAATCTGGTATACTTTTTAACTGATATTTTTTATTACATATACTATCAAACATCAATTGCTAGCGAGACGACAGTTCGTAGGAAAACGCTTTTTAAAGTCAATTTTAGCTTTAATGCGTATATTTCGTCATAAATAAACCTAGTTTATAAAATAACAAATGAATTATTAATTATACAGAAAATATGCACAAAGGATTTTCTTTCTAAATTTAACTGCAATAAGTATAATATGAAAATATTTTGGACTAATTTCTTATCTAATTATTAAAATATTAATTTCACTATTAAATGTTTGCCAGATATAACGATTCTTATGTGTTCACGCCTAATTTATAAACACAAGCATTCAAATGTAAACATACTGAACATAAATTCAACCGATTTTTTCACTCCAATAAAGCAGCTGTAGATGCCCTCGCGTATTCTTGGGCAACAACAGAACACGTGACATCTCGCGGAGATCGTCAATGGCTCGATGTCAACACAGAAACGTCTTTGTCTAGACTGCGAGTATTATAGTCACATTAGAGGGATTTGTTTTGACGACCGTCGAGTTCATCTCGAACCTGCGCACAGTCACCTCTGCTCCGCCTAATGGGAATTAGCCCTGCGGCATCTCCGCTGCTTCTGGAGGGGGAACCAAAGTCGAAAAAAAAGGAAAAGGCGCACGTACCTTCTGCGCGTTGCTACAATTGCACTATTTAAAAAGAATAGGTTGTTACACCGTGCTGGAATGGGGCGTGAAACGCAAAAGAGACGCAAGAAATAACGTTTTTAATTTGTTATTTTTTCTAAGGATTTTATCCTTCCGTCATCCGGTTACCTTTTACGTACCGATTGGACGTATATTCGACATTACACTAGACACCAACACACTTGCGGGCTCCTTTAATGTGCTGACCCGACGGCAGGTCGCGAGGCGCTCTGCGACAATGCATACATGAGAGACGAGTGTCATACAATCATGCCTAAGGCGACACTCGTACACTTCGGACCCAAGCGTTGTTCAGCATGCGCTCTTAGACACCTCGGTTGTCATGGGCTGCAATTAGTTATTAAATGATACAAATTTATAATAATAATAGTATATGTTAACTAAATTGTAGTTAAAAAAATGTTACAAGTACTGAGTAACTAAATTCCTCTCTAACTACAATTAAAATGATTTCTCGCTCAGAGCGCCGCCTCATCATGCGGATGTATGTGCGCCTGTGTGCTAATTGGCAGTACTGGGAAGAATCCAATGTTCTACCTATTTCTTCTTGAATCATTGAGTAACGACGTAAGAAACAAAAGTGTTGAAGATCTCCGCCATCACGTAGTAGGTAGTTGAATGGAAACCTTCGGAAACCTTTTTAGCTACATTCATGTCCGTCTAAATGAGAATAGGATACATTTTCTCAGATCAAGAAAGAATTTTAGAATATGATCTCTTAACGGTTACAACCAAACGAAAGATGGGGACGATGAAGGGAAACACATGGCGTAGTTTGAATAATGGCTGTTTTCAATAACTGATTCTTCACGTAATTTTGCATGAAAATAAGGCAATTTTTATTGTTTTAAAACAGTTTTCTCAAAAGAGTCTCCAATTTTATTCTTTAAATTTTCTCGTTCTTCGTTCCTCGTTTCTTTGTTCTTAAAAAGACGGTTAAAACAGTGATACTAAACTCATTTCCGGTATTTTCGAAAATTGCAAAAATTTAACAATACAAATCTTTAAATTGAAGATAAATATTTTTGCCGTAAACAAAATTTGTTGTAAAAAATCAAATCTCTTTAAAAATTGTCATGTACAATTTTTTCAAAAACGAGTATTTTTGCGTGAAATTCTGCTTGAATTTAACGCTGAAAAAAATGTCTCAAAGATTGCACCAAAGTGTTTCTCCGTTTTTTCTGCAAATAGAACAAGGAACGCTTAAAAAGATGGCACAGGTCTGGATTTCGAATTAATGTGAGAAAGTAATTGGTGTTGTAGTAGCAATACTTTCATGTACGTACATTCGAATTAGTTGAAAATAAAACATAAATTATGTTAAATTATGAATAAAATATTGCTTAATAATATAAGTGCCTGCTTCATTTCATTCTGTTACGATTGTGACTTTGAGATACCTTAATGGCGCTGAAACAATGGAAAGAACTGATACAGTGAAAAACAATAGGAAGACGTTCAACCTAACCATTTTGTGAAGTTGTACGTGGAATTAATATTGATATTTGAGGGAATTCTTTGTATCACGTAAATCGTATGTGAAGACATAAACTTTCACATGATGCATGAATTCTCATAAACCCGAACACACTTTGTGCCCATATTTATGAGTTGAAATACTCAGCCGCTGATGTAAATAGGCTTTGAAGGACACAGCCCAGAACCATTATAAGGTGAAAACACATAAAATAAAGTTTTTGAACAATAATTTCAAACATAAACATTGTACATAACATTGTACATAATGATGACGACAACAACAATAATAATAATAATAATAATAATAATAATAATAATAATAATAATAATAATTCATAATAATAATATACGGTTTTAAAAAATCAAATATCTCGCAATCAAATGTAGCAGTCTTACTCATTTTGATTTTCATAATACAAGAATGGTAATCATAATTTTGGCTGAGCCATAACATCATTTATGGAATAACGGGTTTTCTTCGGATTTGTGGATGAACATGCAACGGTTTGCTGGAGAATAAAGCACAGAAGGGACTACGCTATTATAAACCGTTAATATGGCTGTGCAACTTTCAGTAAGTTCATAGCTTCCTATTAATCCAAAATCGGCTTCCTTATCAGCACTCTTTAAACTACAGATGGGGTATATGCAACCTATAATTTATTTTATAATCCAAGAACAATTATCTCCCTGTTTATTTGCGGTAGATGATTTAGGGAACGGAATGAAACCAAGATTGAGAAGTAATACAAAGACTGAGTAGTAGTTTTAGACTGAGAATTTATAATTACTTAAAACCTAACAGGATGTTTTCTCAGACCGTTTTTCGTACACTACTTGACAAAAAAAGCATCGAATAGAAATTCGTATCAGCAGCGTATCAGTACAGCAGTAGAGCCTGTGTCGCACAATTATTATAAATATAATTACGTGTACCATGCTCTCATGTCGAACACATTTACATGACTATTTCCATCACTTGTAACTCAGCTCCCGTAAACACATCTAAAAACATAACTACGTTTCGCTGAAGTAACTCGCATGTTTCAACGTAAGAAACTATACGCTTCGTGGACGAGGAAAGGAAGAGGGAGAGAGGATACGACAGAAAAGAAAGGCAAATAAGAGAGGTCGTTACGAAAATAACAAACGCTTGTAAGTTGCATTACGTATCTACAAAATATGATATTATGATCAGCAACTGTCTCATTCTATTTCCTGCTACTCATCCATTAAAGCTGTAGTTGATTTTTAATCGGTAACAACTTCTGGATCAATCTCTGCAATCTAAAGAAAATTGACAATTTGAAAAAAGTCATATTGCATAGTATTAGTGTGTTAAAAATAGGAAACAAATTGTGCATAGGCGAGGAGAAGCAATTTTTTCAAAATGTTTCTTTCGTTTTGCAGTTTTTCTTTGCCATGAATCAAATTGCCTTTGACTTTTAATACCTTTACATTTAATTTTCGCACCACTCTCTCAAAGACAGCTCTCAACACAACAACTCATCTAGACTAATAACAGTAACCACGAAGTAGCTGACGCGTTAGTTTCACTAGAACCTGTTCTCACCAGCAATATGATTTGCGTGTTGCAGCTTTCGAGGCTCGAGTTCGGTAAGAAACATAGAGAGCGTGATGAAGTTGCTGTGGGGTCTATAATGTCATCATCACAAATGGACACTAACCATAATTATTTAATGGTTTAGGATCATCTGACCACAATGCTCCCATCTTTGGTGCAATATATGGCCGTTGGGAGCGAGGTAGAAAAATGTCAGCGCTTTCTATATACATAGAGAACTAATAGTATTTTAATACGATTATAATAAGTTGACAAATCATATTTATTAAGCTATTATTTTGGTAAAATTGTTCATAAAAGCATAAAAATTTATTAAAACTCAGTCGTCCAAGTATTAACATTTGTAATGGAATTTTGTGTTATATCATGTCATGTCACTACTAACTGCAAATAAAGCACATATATGTTATAAAATGACATTCTAATAACTATTCGCCAAAAATTGTTTCAATGTAAAAAGGATTGGATAAAAGGTTTTTAATGTACTGCCTATTTCAGTCATGTTTTGGGCCAAAGAAGAAGGCACGTATTTTGACATTGAAGCTCGTGAAACATTAAGTATTAATGTAAATATGCATATAGTAGTACAAAATTAATATGTTTGTAACTGGTCCGGTATTCCACAAGATCTATATGAGGACGTCAATTTCGTTTTTTTTCAGGTAGGAACTACAAAGGCTGGATAAATTTGTCGGTTTCTAGGATCTGCGACGCTGTTGCAAAGATTTCTGTACGTAAAGTTGGTTTACATCGACATTCATCTTCAGGCCCAGCAGATATGTGAATATGATGAGGAGCTCTACCCAAGTGAACAATTCCGAGTGTGTAAAATACCCACTCGGCTAATCGGTTTTATATTTACGGTGACATGACCGACAAAATCGATTTGCAAATCTTTTTAAATGAGTTTATTTCAAAAATGCAATGCGCAACTCTGTTTTTGCATAGCAAACATGATATCAACTGAAGTAACATAAAATAAATTCGGTGACAAATGTGATACAAATTTGATGACTATTTAATCATAAACATGACACACACAAAAATCCTGTTTTGTATTTTCCATTCATATACATATTCGGCGAATGCTAGTGGGGGGGGGGGGGAACCATCACCCCGGTCTACTACTCACGCGGACTTAACACCAACCCCCGGCCCTGTTCATTTTACCAGATTTTGCTAGTCTAAATGAAAATTGATTATTGAAAACATGTAGATTCCTTATTAAGAGCTTAATCGTAAAGACGAGTGCACATAAATATAAATGTTTCAACATTAATGTGAGAACAACGTGGACGCTATTCTTACACGTATAGCTTGTGATGAGTGTGTGACGAACATCCCAACTATGCACGCTTGAGACGTGAATGCTTTCATACTTTCTTATCTAACTACACCATGTCAGAACTGTAGTGTAAGGACTGGAATTATCGAGTGCACTGTAGCGTTTCTTCGTGGAAGGACGAGCCTTAATTTACCAATGCGTTTCTCCACAGTGAGATGACGCCATCTTTCTACGTATTTTAAAGAACTGGCCGACTCGCAATGTGCCCCTTATTCATAGAATCGTATTTAATATGCAATTGGCTCTACTCATGATAGTGCCCGTTGAATTGAATAAGTCACTTCTTAAGGCATTAGTGGTGCTCAGCAATTCAAACCCGTGGTTTTTTGAAGAAAGCATGCACCTGGAATTTTGGGTTGTATAAAAAGTGGCAAATAACTGCGATATATGTTATTGGATGCGCATACATTAACCTCGCACGAAATTAAATCCAAACATTCGAATTATCTGCATCAAAAGTGTCAAAAGAAGTGTCGAACTTTAACTTACTGATTGGCCTTTGCTAAAAATCAAAATGAAAAGAAACCCTGGGGACCTACGTCCTTCTCAGGTTCCTCATTAGATATTTCTTCGTGTGAAAAGGGCTGAGAAGAAAGAGAAGAACAAGAAGGCAAAGATCATACTTTCACGTTATAAACTAAGGGATGGTTTTAAATATGCTGCCCTACGAAGAATTAAATATGACAAAAATGCAGCAAGTGATTGTCCTCTTTTGAAATCACATATAGTTTACACAAGGAAGAAGAATTTTGTTAAAGTGATAACGTATCTGTAAAACATTAACACTGACTCCTAATCGCGGTGTTTTACTTAACACAGAACGCAAATTCGTTTCAATGGACTTTATCATTTGGCTGGTTAGAATTTTAATAGTGGTAGAAAAGTTTTTTATGTAACTGAATTTTATGCATCATCTCATATGCACGGGAGTTGTGTGGAATCAATGAGAACATTTAATTAACTTATATTTAATTAAAATGAGACTTTAAACTTCTGTGGATTAAAGGCGCCTGATTGCGATGCCTACCCTTAGTCCAGGTTGACGTCCAGATAAGGTCCAGTAATGACGGACTCATTGTTATCATTCAGATCCCGTTATAAAATTTCATATAACATATCGTACAAAAAAGATCCGTTTTTTAAATACCATTTAGAAGCAAAATAGATGTATATAACGGATCAGTGAGTGTTTTGAAATGCACCAATTAATTTTGCTGATCTTGTAGGTTATTTAACATTGTTCTTCCAGCAAGAACAACCAAAAATAGAGAAATTAAAAAGATACGAAAAATCTGTACCGAATGTTACCTGCGAGAAAAACATTTGTACCATAATTCATGTACCGCTAAGCTACTGAGTTTGAAAATAATTCCCAAGAGGAGAATCTCTTAATCATGCTCTGTCGAATACATGTGTTTGCGAAATGAGTCAGAAAATATCATATATACATCTGTTGTAGCCCCTTCAGAACTTTTACTGCTGGTTGCTGTTTCCTTCTTATTTGCTCAAATTCTTACATATATAGAAAACAAATCTCGCTTCTCTTGGATTATGAGTATAATTCTTAGCTCTAAAGCGTGGTTATTCACATCGCTTATACCTTTCCTCGTTTCTCGTCAGGCGCCATATAGTCACAAGGACACTACACATAATATCATTTTCAAAGGCAAGAGAGTTAATATCACTGTAAACATATGTTTTATATTCATTCAATGAATGCCCAACCTCACAAAACCAATGGAGAATTAGCTCCTAGTTGTAACTCCAGAGAAAGAAACCGATCTCAAGGAAACCTACACGAACTTAACACTCCCCCCTTCATCAGACGAATGCGAGGCAAGTGCAATAACCGCAAGGTAATTGCGCGGTTTGCGGTGCGCTGGCAGCAGAAGAACGTGGTGACAGGAGGCCTTGGCAGCGGAAAGACGGAAAAGTGAGAGAGTGGTAGGCAGGCTGGTGTGGGTTGGTTGGAGAAACGATTGCGATTGAAGTGATGGGAATCGCGGACTCGAATGTAATACGTTCGGCCACCCCGGCGCATAGTACTTTAAGGTCGCCTAACAACAACAAAAAAAAACACTCTAAATTCTGACAAATTGAATGTTTATAAGAAGTATGCTTCACTATCTGCGCACTTTTTCTTCTAGCTCTGAGAGATGTTAGTGGGGAATATAATCATGTTGTGAACAGTAACATCGTTCTTCATGTTCCCGCGGTTGTGAATCGCTCACATGGAGCAAGAAAAGGGTTAAGACCCAAAATCTGTATCTCACTTCCAAGCTCTCTACGTCTGGCAACTTCAGCTAGCCCCGCAATGCAACCAAGCAAAGAAAACAGTACGGTTATTTGTAACAACACTGCAAAGAAGTGGTATGGTTGGGTTGGTAATGATTGTAATGATGGTGATGCTAGGGTTGCTGGTGGTGATGATAATAATGTTGTTGGTGCTGGTGATGTGGGTGACAGTAAAGTTAATGGTAGCAAAATCAGAATGTATGTGACATGGTGATGCGGGTGGAATTGATGAGATTGAAGTGTACGACGTGACAGTAGAAGTGATGCGTCAAGTGATACGTATGGTGTGGTGTGGAGTGACGAGTTCCGTGGCGCAACCGTCATCGCGAGCAGAGCTGTCTGGGGCCGCTGCCCCGAAGACGGAGACGTCGAGAGCAGCTCCCTCTGCAACACCGTTGACCGGGCGATCCAAGTGTTCGAATCCTGACGGGGCAGATTTTCGACAAAATGCGGTAACAAACAGGCCATGGCCCGCACGTGATCTTCCCGTCTTCTCATCTCACGTACACATACACATACACTTACAAGCCACAAATGTCGGAAGACCCGTCGGTAGCTTAGAGTTTTCACCGGCTAGGACTGAGCTCCGCTGGAGGAGGTACGTGAAAGGGTACACAAGTCTCTCTGCAATCCGAGGTATTGCCCCGAGCTGAATATCTGTTTACATTGGTGGATTAATTGATAATTTTGTGTTTTCGGGAGCATCAGCTGCTATGGTCATTAGTACAATAAGTGGAATGCATTTTTTATCACTGCAGGTAGCGCTGTTCTCCCACCGTTGGATGGTGAGATCCGGTTCCGACCTACACGTAGAATCCTCCTTCAGACAGCTGCTGAACTCGTCGTATCTATCTAATCGAAAATTATACTACCGTTAGTAGTCGAACTCTAGGACTTCCCTGTCAGAGGTACAACAGTGACTTCAGTTTATACTCTCAGCCCACCTCAGCCGGTTCCAGTGGTGGGTTGTACCACCTCCCGGGATATCGATGGCTGAGAACCAGAGTGTTGTAAGAAAATGAGATTTCTGTTTCGTTGCATTTTATGTCTATGTCTACATGTGTGCATCAAATTATGTTGTAAATATTCCACTCCACAACCCTGCAACAAACCCAGCTCATACTAACCCATTCCTTACGTACCCACTCCATACTAACATTAAATGGTGCTCTTGAAAAAATTAGTAAAATCGACATAGAGTAGTCGGGTTCTCAACCATCGATAAAGTATGCACTACACTCACGGGTCGCTAATGACCTAAGTAGTTGCCGCGCACGGAAACAATGAATACTGGCTCAACCACTCGCAGCAGACGAGCACCGATGCCCACCTCAGCCGGTACCAGTGGTGGAGGAATATCGTCAACTCCCGGGAAATAACATGCACTGCACTCACGGGTCTAATGACCTAAGTAGTCGCCGCGCCCGGAAACAATCAATACTCGCTCGCTCACTCGCCGCAGACGAGCAGCGACGCGGTGGCGCCTGGTGCGCGTGCGTTGCTCGTCTCGCTGCCGCCGCCAGCGCCGCCGCCGGCTGAGGAATCCCCTGCGTCACGCGACCGAGCGCCGGGGAGGCGGCGGGGCTAACGGTGCTCGTTTCACTCGCTTTTCGCCGAAAGACGCGGCCGCCATGGCTGACGCGCCTGGCAGCAGGAGCGCGCGGCCACGGCGGCAGCCTGACGCTCTCGCCGCGCGCTCAGCAGCTGGTGCCGCCGGCTGCGTTCTTTCGCGGAACATCGGCGATCAAGCGGTGGAAAAATCGCGTACACGACTAGTCCACGCACGTTTTAATGACATTGATTCAATGATCGATTTGTATTTCATAAAACAATATAAAGTCTTTGTAATGTATGGAAAAGAAGTATAATCTGCGCACGTTATCTTCATCTCCAGAATCTCTTCCCCACCCAGCCCACCCAAATACACGGTTGAATGTTGGATAAAAGTGGCGACAAAGCAAGGTTGAAAACATTGGAAAATTTAGAAATGTTTGCTTCCGGGCTATAGAAAACTGATTTGCATGGGAAAATGAACTGCAGGTTTGATTTTGTAGTATTGCTAACAAAAGAACAACTGACGCTCTCGGTTCTACACTCACCACAACTAGCAAAAGCAGAACAACGGTGAGCGTAATGAAACTACATTATGAGTAATTATATATATTTCACGTATCCACAAACTTAATCATTACTTCAAGTCAACTTCAGGAGGGGAAGGAGTATTGATTCGGGGCGTGGCAAACACGAACATCATGAGGTCTTGCAAGTATAGTGTAGATGTCCTGCGAGGTGGCGGATTTCTTCCACAACTAAAACGTGAGATTCGTCGCCGATATACACGTCAGCTTGCGGGTTTCCGGTCCCCTCTAGCCCCCCGGCTCGTATCCCGACATGTATGATAATATAGTAAATGTAAGTGCCTAGGTGTGTATTTATAACCGTGGCTTTTTTGATAGGGAACTGCTCCGGTATTAGCCTTGTATTGACGGAGGAATCGACGTAAAACTAGCGATAAGCGCAGCTGCCGGCGACCGTAATTCGCCTCTAACCAATGGTTGTATTTGATATAGTAATCTAGCTAGTGTTGAAAATCCGAAAGAATTGTATGTTTGACTTTTCCAGGCAATAATGAATTATGCATATATAATTATTAATTTGAATATTTATTTTACTACATCGTGAACTTATTTTTTACGGGAAATCACCACCAGGGATGTCAATTGGTTGATGAGTATTTTTTAATGAGATTAATAATGATTATTAATGTGAATGATAATAAAGCATTGAATAAGAGCCGCCCTACATGTCCCTATAAATTTGAAACGTAGAGTTCGGGAACTGAAACTGTGTATCCTAACGTGGAAAGATGACACCGATAAGGCAAAAATACGTGTTTCTTATCTAAATTCAAACTGAAAAATTTATATTTTTCTAAGATATCTTTTTTATTAATCATGAATCCCCATACGTTCTCTGTTGGAGCTATTACTTGCCACTTGTTTTACATGACATACTTGCAAGGTAAAATCACCGTTGTTTTTCTGGTGGTTTGAACTCCCAACCTTGCTACCCTTTGGATTGATTTTAACGCTGTAAACTAAGCGTATATATCTCAAGAATATATAAATGGAAAGACATCTTGATGGATGGAAACATTGCAAATCGGATTTAGACATAACTATCCTCTGCAAGTAGACTTTACATGCCTCTGCGGTGCCAGTACTGTGAAACCGTTTGTATTTAAATAAATTGTGCGCCATATGATCCTGCAAAAGCTAGCAACATTGGCAATGGGGGCCCTACAGCAGACGCTGCTTCCCTCACCTCCGATGCCACAGGTCTCAATCTCGCCATGTTTCTTCCTCGTCCACCTCTTCACCTCTTCCGTGTATCACCTTTCCTTCCTCTTCCTTTTCCTATTCTCACCCTTTATTTACACATACGTACACTTACATGTAACATACTACCACATATGTTGGGAGCTTAGAGCTTGTACCATCCGGGGTGGTGCCCCGCTGCGGGAGATACTTGGAAAGGAAACCCCCGCAAACTGACGTGCACGTAGGTGCCGTACTTTACCATCCAGCGGGGAAGGAATCACGAACTCCTCCCTAGATAAAACATTCCTTACACTAATGGGTTTAATGACCATAGCCGTTGACGTACACATCAATCATTAAAGAACCTTGAATAATTAAAGTGTTTGGTGAACATATTAAGTTCCATTTATGTCTGTTTCCATTGATAGTGTGATGGTCGTATATCTGAAGCCTGGCTACGAAGAGAAACGCCACGCTGACAACCACACCGAGTCCTGTCCGCAGGGCACGGCCATTTACTTGCGTGAACTTTCCCACGTTAAAGGTTCCTCAATTGGGAAAGCTGCGGATTTCGCTAAAATAAATTTTATCATTTCAAAGTCCAATGCGCTTCGTAACGGATTCTGGAGAGGAGGGCATAATTTTATTAGAGAAATTAAATAATGAGTTTTAATATTAAAGCCATTTTAACCTCCTTTCTGAAACTTTAAACACTTGTTAAAAATGCGCAATATTTAAAGCAATAGCAGTTTTCATATTAAATAATTATGTATTTATTAAACAGTTGAAATATTGATTTCTGACGAACTACATCTTTTGATGGATGATTTTCCTAGTACTTCCTCTGTGAATTCGGTACTAGCTCAAAATTGCCGATTTCCTTGTCATGAATAAATATTGTTCTGAGCAATGAATAACATGTTAGTCAGAAAATATATACTCCATCTTGTATTTTCTGAAATATTATAAAAGCAGAATTATGAACTAAGTATAGAATTGCCAAAGAAACAAAAAGAAACGCTTAGTGAGAGGGAGGTTTTTTCCAGATTGATTCTTGATTCCGCTAATGAATTGAACATTAAGTTAAATAAACGTCATTTTTTTTAAATAAAAAGAGTATGAATTATATGAATCATATTCATAAGCGTAGTTTTCCACGCTTGATTATTTGCCGCCAGTGAAGATAACCGTTTCAACACAAGCCATTAGTACAAGTCTAATACAGTGGCGTAACGAACACGTCAACGCGCTTTTAGTAGATCTTTGCTGCCTGTAGTAACCGTTGTATACCTTTCACCTATCTATCGCTGTGAAGAATTGTCACCAAAGTAAAAGCATCTAAAAAATCGATAAGAAAACGAGTTTAGAAAACTTGCAGTTGCACTTAACATCCCATACCATCGTTTTATTGGACATATTCTAATTGTGACACAATCCACGAAGTGCATCGAAGAATTAAGGTGCACGAGAAAATACATACGTCTGGTTAAGACATTTCTGTGTCATAATTTAAGTTATCTTCCCCTCGCGCAAAAATATAAATTCGAATTTTGCCCTATATCAACAATAATGTAAAGAAAAATTAGGTTTTTGCCACTTTCAAGACTATTATTTCAAAATAAAATTTGAAGATAATGAGTATAGCGGCAAACAGCAAATATGTTTTAGAAATGAAATGTCCAACTGAGTCTCACACATTTTTTTAAATGTGTATGAAAGACTTTAAATGTTCTTAGGCCGAATATATACTCACGATATATTGAACGACAATCCCCTCATTCAAATTCTCTTGGGTGTGCAAAAGTAACCCATCAATATATAACGGGAATTGTTTAAAAGACACTAGCAAAATACAGACGATGCATCTTCGAAGAAACCGCCTGACCAACCGGTCTTTCCAGATGCCCAAGGACTTCCTGTCATAATGGTACCAAATATTTCTTAAAACTATTGGATTGTGCAATTTATCCACATAAGTTTAAGCCGTTCTGTAAGAATCGTGTTTCACTTAGAGATCTTCCTCTCTATTTATTATTCAAATGTTATTAAACGCTTACTTTAAAAGTGATTAGAATAAAACGATTAACACGAATAAGTTCCTTTGCTATAACTCACGCACGCTTGCCAGATGATTAATGTATCGGCGAAAGGTTAAATAGATATTCTAAACAGTGTAAATTTGTGGGGGAAAAATAACGTACACATACCAGTGTCCAGCTTTTGATATTTAAATGTTGGATAATATAAAAAGGAGTCGCAAAAGGGGAAACAATGCAATAAAAAATATTGGAGAATGGGAAAACGTTTATATTCAAGGCCATTTCTCAGATTTCTTGCAAGCAGACGCCAGACAGACAACGACATACTAGCAGACAAGTGCACGACAGGTAGGCAAACTCACGACAGACAGACAGACAGACAGACAGACGGACAGGCAAGCAAGCACACGGCAGACAGGCAAGTTAACAGACGGGGAGTGAAGCAGGCAGAGAAACAGACAATACATATTTTCACGCAAATACATAATACAAAAATACGAATACATATTTATATTCACGTATTCATTGATAGAAATGTCTATATTTATTGCGTATGAATAGCCGTTCGTTTCTAGTAGCATGTACCCGCAGGTGCTGGTGTTCCGACCCAGTTCCAGCACCGCGAGTGACAGCTGCTTGGACGTGTGGCGTGTTTGCACTGTAGTGCGCTTCGTGTGAGGTTCATGTGCCAAGGGTCGGTGCGGCGCGGCGCGACGAGACGCGGTGCGGTGCGGTGCGGTGCAGGTGGCGAAGCAGGCGGTGCCGCAGCCGGTACTGTGGCCCGCCCCTTCGCCCTCGCTCTCGCCTGCCTTCACCCGCTGCCACCGCCGCCGCCGCCGCCTTCGTCTCCCGAGTTCGAAGCCCGAAGCGGCCCGCGGCGCTCGCAGCGACGGCGGGAGACCCCGCCGCTGACGTCACGCTCTGCTGGGGATGGCGGCGGCGCGCCGGTGGTGATGGTGGACTCCTGTCAGCGTGCTCGCCGGCTTCTGCTACATTGGGTCCCGACGGCGAAACATACAAGAGAGGGATTTTGCCTACCAAAATATCATGTTTTAAACGGAATCTAATGACACTCTGTTGATTGATTATTGAAGTTTTGCCGGTGCGGGAACAGCTATTAGCTCCGTAAATGTATTGCTGGTTTAATCACAGGATGTTGCGGTGTTCTTCCTCCGCTCAATGGTGAGACCTAGATATTGGCTTTCGGGGGTTTCCTCACTCAGGTATCCCCTAGAGAAGCTCTAAGCTCTAAGCTCCCGACTAGTTTTCGGCTATGTGTGGTAATGCAGTTCATGTAAGTGTAATTGTGTAAGGTATGACAAGAAAAAGGATGAAAAGATCATGTGCAATCCGTTGCCCATTTGTTTAAGTATTGCTCCGGCATTTGCCTGGTGTTAGCGCAGAAAACATGAAAAACGTCGGATAAAAGCAGCCGGCCGCGAGAATTTTCCTCCAGACATCCAGCGGCTGACTTCGATCCAGCTATCTACCTCGTGTTGAAAATCCTGTCATCCGTTTAGAGGCGCTGCAGTGCCATGACGTGATAATGATGTGTGCCGGAGACAGCAAGCAATAAGAAATTAAGTAATTCTCACCACAGGAAAGAAGTATAGAAACCAACGGAGGATTGGAATGCTGTCATTTATGATCAGGACAGCGGTCAGCAAATGACAGGGTTTAGAACGTAGAGTAGAACGTGGCAGTGTATGCATAGATATTGCTACAGAAATAGTAGGATAATTTGTATGCATAATGGAATGGCTCTTTCATTAAGGACGACAACAGGAAGGACAACGGGGATGATAATCAGACGGCCGGGCGCGGCGTGAAGGAAGAATGACGTCTGTGTATGGCGAGGAGGATGACGGCGGAGAGATTAATGGTGAGACGGCTATGTGTGAATGCGCCGATTGGGATAATACGAGAGATAGCGGCAAGGGAGGTGTGTGGGGCTGGCAATACGACAGACGCTGAAGGAGAAAAGCTCGGAGCTGGAAAGGAAGACGACTGAGCTGAGAATAGAGAGAATGGAATTGTGGGGAGGTGTGGGTGAAGTTGGGAACGAAGGAGAGGATAAGAGGACCTAAAGGCAGATGGAGTGGTGGGAAAGTGGGTGAAGTGGTAGGAACGTAAGGGAGGTCGGAACTGAAAACAGAATGGAAGACGAAGCGTCCGTGAGGTGTTGGTGAAGCCGGGAACAGAGGAGAGGGCGAAGCTCAGAACCGAGCCGAGGGGAGTTGTCGGTAGAGCAAGGAATTAAAGGCAGAAATGAAGACGGAGTGGCGTTGGGGTGAAGCGGGAAACGCGATGGAGCGGCCGTGCGGAAGGCACGTGGAACGGCGAGAGCGGCAACAGCGGGAGCGAACGGCAGAAAAGGAGCAGCATCGGGGCGGGTGAGAACCAGGCGGAGCCGGAGCAACCGGCGTGGGCAGAAGCGGGGACGGCCGCGGACCCATGGGCGTCGTCTGCGGAGCAGAACGGGGCGGCGGCGAAACAGGTGTCGGAGGGGCCGGACGGGGCCGTGCGGTGGCAATGTTGGCAGGACCGGGACGGGGACGGTGGCGGCAGCGGAGACGCGATGTCGGCGGAACGGCGGGGAGCGGGGCAGCGGCGGCAGCGAGTGAGGCAGTGTCGTGCGGGGCGGTGGCGGTGTAAGCTGGGCGGTGTACGCTGGGCGTTGTAGGCTTGGCGGTGTAAGCTGGACAGTGTAAGATGTGCGCTCTCGGCTGGGTGGTGTCGGCAGGGCTGCGGGAGCTGCGACGTGGCGGGAAAGGGCGAGGTCGGAGTGGCGGCAGCGGGGCGGTGTCGCAGCGCCGGTAGCGGGGTGGTAGCGGGGCTAGGGAAGGTGGCGGGGCGGTGGCGTGGCGGGGCGGAGGCGGGGCGGTGGCGAGGCGGTGGCGAGGCGGTGGCGAGGCGGTGGCGAGGCGGTGGCGAGGCGGTGGCGGGGAAGTGGCGGGGCAGTGGCAGCGACGGTGGCAGAGTGGCGGGAGGGGGCAGGTGCGGGGCGCCAGGGTGGGGCGGGGGGCAGCGGGGCGGGACAGAGGAGAGGGGCAGCGGGGAGCACCGGGGGCAGCGGGCGGAGCAGCGGATGGCAAAGGGGGAAGCGGGGCAGGGGCGGTGGCGAGCGGGTGGCGTCGAGCGAGGAGACGGCGAGGCGGCGAGACGGGTTGGAACGCCAGTCCACAGCAGGCGCGCGCGTTTCGTCGCTGAGGTAACCGCGGTCGCCAGGGGTCGTGCCGAGGAACTCCTCTCCGAGCGCTTGCCCGCGGCTCCTGCTTGTCTTATTTTGAAAGCGAGGCGCGGCGGCGAGCGGAGAGGTCTGTTCCACTGCGGGCGCGCGGGCGAGGGCGAAGGGAATGCGCCCGCGCCGCTTCTTCCTCCTTCGATATGCAAACGAGAGGAGCGCGCGTGCACTTCTCGCGCGCGAA
Source organism: Gryllus longicercus (assembly GCA_038098605.1). Taxonomy (NCBI): domain Eukaryota; kingdom Metazoa; phylum Arthropoda; class Insecta; order Orthoptera; family Gryllidae; genus Gryllus; species Gryllus longicercus. The sequence continues at coordinate 786,873 of JAZDUA010000608.1, forward strand.
CTCCGCTCTGCGTATGAGCACGCGGCAGACAAAGTCCTTTGGACGCTAAGCGATCCCGGGAGCAGTAACGAGGGGTGGACCACAAATGACTTCGGGAGAGGGCAATTTCAGTTCTGACTCCTCCAACCAAAAATTTATTTTTGACTAATAATTGATTTAATGTTTAGTTTTCTGTTTAATTATTGCTCTTATATCGTCGTTTGTGATGGGCAACCTTTTATGTGACGGTATTGGCTATTTTTTACATTTTGGTATCAATGATTCAGAATTTGCTTATTTATTTGTTTGATAGGAAATTTTCAAAGGAACCTAGAAATTGTGGTCCTAAAATAGAAAAAAACTCCTATGTGTCCTTTACAGTTCATTGATAATAGAATATATCGTACGTGGTAAGAGCCACATAGGAGGTTTTCATAAGGTGCTTTCAGAAAAATATTACAATAAATAAATATTTAATACTATTGCACAGAAAGTGTAGAATGCTTTAACTTTACCAACTGTATATTATTAACATAAAAAAATGTTCATTCCTTCCTCCTGCAAAATTTTGTTTTCTCTACATAGAATGTTTTCTATCAGCAACAACAAAAAGTTGCTTGACATAATGTATATAACAGTGTGTGACGCACGTGGGGAGAAGTGCATTCGTAACGGGTATACTACTTTAGCGACCAATATATGATAAATATGTTGAATAAACTGAGTAAAATTGCAAAGTTGAGGTCATGGCTCCCCAGGCCCCGATACTCTGGAACCGTCACTGGAACTGCAGTAGGTTGTTCATTAAGAGGAGAAAGAAATGAAACTTGGCCTTTCTAATCCCCTTTCACTATTGGGTCTCGTAGAGAAGAGAATGTTTTATACTATCTTCCAGTATTACAGTAGTGTTTCAATAACTGCTTCAAGGTATTAGGTTTTCAATGGAAGAAGATAATAATATGTACAATAATATTTAGAATCACGTTCAAAAGCGTACGAGTATTACTACTAAGAGTACGAGTATACTATTAAGCAGTAAATTCTTAATACCCGAAATGTAGTTTAAAAATTAAAACAAAATAAATATTTGAAAGGAAGAAATTATTAATCGGCTACCTGCATGATCACAGATTACTGAAGTGATACAATCCTGTGAGAAATGAGTAGAGAGTATTTAATTTAGTAAGTTTAACTAGCGTATCCTTTTAAACAACGGATGTTAAACTATTCAGAGCGCCTATATGAACTGTTTTTAAACAAGAAGCTGGAATTAAAAATTATCCAATTCGGCATTCCATTCCATTAAATTAAACACAAAAGACCATTTCATACTCTATTCAGAGTCTATTAGCTTTTACATTACTTTAAACTTGAAAATTTAGAATTGGAGACTGACATCTATTTTTAATTTATTTTTCAAATTCCTTCCATTAAAACTGCATTCACTTCCCTTATTTCAGGCTGAATTAAAACGCATTCCTCTTTGGCTGAACTAATGAAGGAGTGGACGTAGCATCCGCGATCTGTGCTGGTTTCTGGAGCCAGCAAGAGGCAGCGGCGTGTCGGCCGACTAACGGTGTCCAAGAGACAGCTGCACCTCGAGCGAAGCCCAGAATTCCAGCGTAGATCAGCCAGTCTGACTGGGGTGCTTCCGCGAACATCTACTTTTCCGCGACTGTGTGGGCTTCCCGTGAGGACGGTCGTCACGAAAACTCGAAGCCGCTCCGTTGGTTTCTGCGTCAAAAGATAATTAGCGAATCTGTAATCCGCAGTCTCAATTTTTGCATACGCTAATCCGTTATGATGGAATTCTCCGGCCAGACAGCGCGCAGTAAAAAAATTATTCAAAAAATTATTTTGTGTTTCCAAAATCTTTCCTGTGAAATACGTGAAAGCTGTAGCTCAAATATTTTAATATTATCCGCATAGATATTATCCGTTATCAGGTTACGGCTAATGTCCAAATCTGGTTGATTCGCGTATTAGCCGGTTAACTTCACATTATACAAAATAGGTGTCTAAATTGGAAGAAGAAACAGCTTTAAAATATATTTCGAACTTCAACTGGATGAAGTGATCCAACACAAGGTAGCTAGAGAAACTGAAGTATGATATGGTGATGAAGATTAACAGATATTATGTGATGAAGAGGAATTATACTGCATATGGGAAGTTTCTAAGGATAGTAAGATGCAAAGTGTGTATTTTCGAGTTTTACTATGTCACTCGTGCATTTCTATCTACACGAGACCATATAACCTACCCACTGTATATCTTAGTTGACGCTGCGCTCCGCATTTTGAGTTAGGGAGACGAAATTCGGGCTTTCGGCCTTCTCGATTTACAGAAAACAACCTTGCGTCTGTGCAACGCAAAATTATCAATAACAATAATAACAATAACAATAATAACAATAATAACAATAATAACAATAACAATAATAACAATAATAACAATAATAACAATAATGTGGTAAACGCTTAATTGTACTTCTCCGCCATATGTCACATACAGTTTTTAGTATTATTTGACTAAATAAATCAAATAGAAATGTTCTCTGTGACGATAAAGCTACTATTATTAATGTTCTGTGACACGCAATTTCATTTGCAAGATAATTACCAGGATATTAATATCTATTAACAACTTGTAGGTTATCACAACTGAATTTTAATGTATATTTTATCCCAATCATTCAGATTTTCTAAATTTAAGCATTAAGTAGAAGTTCTGTATAGACCAGTGAACGGTGACAAATATTTTTCACAAAATAAGTATTTCTTCCCAGTTGTCAGATTCCTGTGTAGGCCGCTCTACTAACTCACAATAACAAATTAAATACAGAAAATATTAATTCTTTAAGAACTTCTTGTGATAAAAAAACACGTAACAAAGATGAAAAGTGTCTGTGAGGAAGATGCAGGTGCACATAAGATAACGTATCGGTTCACTTTATCACCTGAATGCAGTTTTCATTCATATTTGAAGAAAAGGATGAAAAAATATAGCATTTTACTAGACAATTATCTGACTGAACTTTGTCATGTCTTACAAAAACATTAATACTGAATTGCCTACGTCATTGTGCCGGTATTTGATGTTGCACTCACAAAACTATACCTTCATTTCTGATTCAAAATGTGCCCCGTCATGTTTTAATACTCACTATCATTAACGTCTCTTTAATTCTGCGACGAATGTGTGTTGAGAAATTGTGATATTTTCATAATACTTGAAGTACGTGGAAGTATTCAAAAGATAACTTGACTACCTTTTCGACATAGAGCGTGATATGCAACCAAACATATCAATTATGTTTCCATCTTACTTCTGCCGCTAAATAGTCAGGCACACCTAATATGTTAAAACGAATTCTAGGTGGGTTTATAAGACAGACCTCTGGTTGAAAACATACAAGAGAAATCAGTAGATGCGGGCAGGATAAATTTTGGGAAAAGACATAATTCTTAGAAATAAGAACAGAATGATTAAAAATATTGAGCGTTATTTAAAGAATTATAGAAAATAATTGATGAATAATTTAAATATTTTAATGACACGGATAATGGAAAAAAGGAACACAAACAAATGCACGAGGACAAAGAAGTTTCGCTACGACATTAAAAGAAACAAATTTATGTGGATATGTAATAATTTCAAACTAAGGAAAACGGAAAGGAATAGTTTGTAATAGACAATATTCTATTTAAATCTGTGTGAGGAGAGATTTATGGATAAAAGGAAGAGGAAAACGCAACGGAACTTAGAAAATAAAAGGTATTATTTGAAAGAAAACTCTGAAATGGATCATCGCCCAAATTTTCAATTTATGAATTTATTATATATTATAATAGATTTACTTGCATGTGATATACGTAGGTATTATTTCAAAAAGTAAATATTTTATATTAGTGAATGTGTTTGGATAGACTTCTTTAAAGTTCGGAGGTTCACATATTTAGACAACCGATTTCCCATGTTGTAGTTTCACAAGTCACCAGTATGTTTGGAGGAAATAATCAGAACTGTACGCGATGACCAACTCTTAAGTAATGAAAGAGCTCAGCTGTTTTCTAAATAACTCACGTTCGTCACTGCCAAAAATGAATTGGCTGCAATACACGTAAAAGCAATTTTTTTCAAGTTTGAAAGCAAGCCGCAGATAAAAGTTAAAAATAGTACAGGTCAATATAGACGCTTGTATTCTTCCGGTAATCATGTAATCGTCTGTGTGAGATGAAAGGACAAGGTGCTGAACGGCGTGGGGCGGAGCGGGGGCGGAGCGGGGGCGGAGCGGGGGCGGAGCTGTGTCGTGGGCGGAGCTGGCCCGCGCGTGAGGCGGGAGAGTGCGGCACGGCCGCGGCCGCGACCGTGCAGAAGGTCTCCGGCTGCCGGTGCCGCCGCCGCCGCCGCGTCGCCGTCAGCTGACTGCAGGGTCAGAGACCTTGAGCGACGTTTTTGCGACATCGCGCACCCTCCCCCGCACCTCCATCCCGGTCCCACCCCCGCGACCGCCACCGCCTCCGCCTCGCCGTCTCCTCGCGCAGTTCCTCGTTATCCGCCGTGAAATTGCCTTTTCCGCGGCGGCAGCGGCGGCGGGGGCGGAGGAGAACGAGGAATACCGGCGCCAGCGGAAGTGGCTGCCGCTTTCCGCACTGCCCTCCCACACTCAAAGCTGCGACTCGCCCGCACACCGCGCGGACTTCACTTCATCCGTCTAGTCATCTACATCTCGTAGTGTGCCAATCAACAATCTTTGCTTTAATTCTTAATTTTTAATCTTAAAAAAAAAAACGGTAAAATCCGTATGATACGTGGAGCGAGGTATATAATCGGCGTAATATCCATTGTCCCTTCCCCACAATTTTACCACACACAGTTGATTTATGAATAAAAGTACAAACAATCGTGGTTGGCATTATAAAACTAGAAAGTTTCTCTGCTGAGTAAAAGAAAAGTAATTACAGATTTGATTTTATAGTATTGCTTATCCTACCCGGCCCTGCTCCTCCTACAAAAATAGAGGCATTATATGCACAAAACGTGCGCAGTATACAGTTAGATTTATCTTATGCAAAGGAAGACGCAAACTCTTCTCCTTCCTGATGTGAGACTCCGTTTCCGATCAAAGTGACAGATTGGTAAGATGTATGGCCGAAACGCAGCGCTCGCATTTTCGAAGAAGTCATATTTGAATGCTTTGGGTATGTATTCGCTTTTCTTTATAATCATGATTCCTCTCGCTACCTTCCGGTTGCCAAATGTAGTAAGTTTCCGAGTTCAATTTTAATTCAATTATGCTTTTTTAAGGTACAGATAAGGTATCATTCGGGCGCTGAAACAGAGAATTAGAAGTTAGTTCAAAAACGTCTTTTGAGTTTGAGAATATTTTACTTCCACTAAATCTTCAACATGCGACAGCCGGCTTTACTTCTCTGAAGGAAGGCGTACGAAGTATTTTTTGGGCGCACGAAGGATTTTTTCGTGTCTTATCCAGGACTTTGCGGTATTCCATGAATTGATCTCAGTAGAGATCCCACATAAGACCCCGAACCTTGTGCCCGATATAGTTCGATATGGGGCATTTAGGTGCTCTTATTTTCTTAGGGATTTGGAGTGGGCGTAATGAGTTTGTGGCAGATTTCTTCAGCGTCTACTTGTTTCTTTTGCCTCTTATCCTATTATTATTATTATTATTATTATTATTATTATTATTATTATTATTATTATTATTATTATTATTATTATTATTATTATTCCATCATTCTGATAATAAATAAGGAGCAGGGGCTTTATCAACTACACTTCAGGCCTCAGCACCAGGAAGAGAAACCGCTCTATTTAATTTCATTTATTACCCAATATTCGATTAATATTACCGTTCTCAAAATTCAACATATATTTTACTATTAGCATCTCATTCATTTTCTTTATTGAGCGATATTAGGAAATCTCCTCGATGTGAATCTAGACACAGGAGGTTGTTTTCGGCGAATTTTACTAGGTTGTTCTAGTCTGAACTGTTGTAGCAGCCAGCGCCTACCATCTCCCGGTGCAGAGATTCACACCCAGACGTACGCGTGTAATAGTTAAGACGACTACTTTGAAGACGCTGGAGTTCAAATTCTCATTGTCCGAAAATCTATCCTTAACCGAGACCAAAGTAGCTTACAGCGCTACGTGTTCGTGACCCACGTGTGTATATTTGGACTTCTATTCCAAGTATTTAATTAAATTCCGCGCCCATTTCCCAAACAAAATTCAAAGGAACCATGATTTACCATTGAACTTTCTGATTGTACTTGATACTGTTTCCCATCTCCAGATGTTAAATTTTTTTAATTCCATTTTATTGTCACGAATCTGGTGGAGTCAATGATAAAGAGAAAGTACGTGATGATACAGGACAGCACCAGACCACAACGTCACACCTCAACACCCTACAACCATCAATAATTCACAGTATAGTATCTACCCGGAAACATGTTAGATCTAATTTTCTAAAGAAAATAATCACGAAATTGATTCGAAATCGCGTAATTTGAAAATGAATTAAAATGCGTGACATTACAAATGAGTATAATGATAATTATATTCGTAAATGAGTATAATGATAATTATTAACGTATTGACTGGCTGATTGAACTCCTCCAGATTGAAAGAAAAATTAATTAAACATCTTTATCTCCTTAAAAGGGAATGAATTACTTGTTAAAATAAAAAATAATTGTCAAAAGGAAATCAAGTTATCTTTTTTCTGTACCTACGCTAGCCCATATGGAGCATTTACTCAACATTTTAACAGTTCGAAACAAAGGGGGCAGCAATAGAGACCCTTCAGCTAAGAGGGGAGTGTTACTATAACCTGAAGAAAGGAGATTCTCTGGAAATGCAATACTGAGACCTGATTTGACAAGGATAAAACCAAATCACGACATGAGACTACAAAGATAACTTCTGTTGTAATATAAGAAGCGAAACTCTATGGGAAGGAGTGCTCAAGACAATGCGCCCACACCGCAGGTCCCAGAAGGTGGTTCAAACACAGAGCTCTACCTTATGCTCTGTTAACACATTTTTTTGACCCGCAGTCGATGATGGAAACGCAGCCAGACTCTACACTACACTCATCAAAATAAATATCAGAAAGAATCCATAATTGAGACCGTAACGAGAAATAGAATTGAACAGGAAATGTTTTGCTCTGAAGCGAGATATTGTAGTAGTATCTCAAATTATCTGCCAGTACATAAACGATTGAAATTTTGTTCATTCAGAACATTAGTGATCTGTAAGCGCGACAAAAATTGTGTTGATAGTTAATTAGCACACACTGGCATGAAATCACTATCGCGTATTATCATTTTTAGAAAAATCCACTCATGAGGCCATATGGTCTCATGTAAAAACAATTAACGCTAGCTGTAAGACCACATGGTCTCGTAGTAAAAAAAATTACCTCTCGCTAAGAGACCATATGTACTCACATGGCAGTCAACGTGTTAATAGGGATTGCTGTATTAATCGATTGTCTTTGCTCCGGTCATTCTGGCCTCTCTTGACCCCGCGCTATTCCTTCCGCGCTCGTTCGTTTACGATAATTTCTCTCAAAACATCACCCTCCAACAAGCACCCTGTCTCGTAAATCCGTCAGATGACAACATCGTCGCAACATGCTCTGAGCCGCCTGACAGCGGCATTTCATGGAGCTGCCAGACGTATAACATGCTCGGAATTGCGATTCTAATGTTTCCTTCTCTCTCGATGTTCTTGGAGGTAATGAAAATGAAGCAATATTTCAAGCCACCACAAAAATTTAACGGTCGTTCATGTATAGATTTTTGTTTACAGTAGTTTTCGAGTAATAACGAACCGTTTACAACACAAAATTTATCACTTTTGCTTTTGATGAACCATTATCAAATAACCTTCATCAAGAGTATCTTCCACAAAGATACCGTCTAAAAATACAAAAATAATATTGCATTGAAAATCACATTTAGAAATATTTATATCTGTGAAAATAAATACGTTTTCCAGTCCCGAACCTTAAACAAATATTTCAGTTAAAAGTATTTATTTCGGAATTTCAATTAGTTTAAATTAAATTATTCAAATATTTTATATATTCAAGTCTTCATATAATTATGTGACTGGAAGATATTTCTGTGAAAAATTACGAGAAAAAGATATTGAAATGTTTCATTTGTATATTAATTCATCATGTATGTTTTACTTTATCAATGCATATTTTAGGAAGATAAATTGTCTTAGACATCAGGATGGAAACAAATAATAGATAGGTAGTACTCAAAGCTCCCTTCTCACTATAAAAATATTGATAAAACTCAAGATTCCTACATTTTCAAAGACACAACGAAACAATTCATCATTTGCAGCTGTGATGAGAATTGCTGAATAAAAAATCGACTCTGCGAATATTATGATGGTGTACGCAAGGGATTTCCCGCCTTTTCTTTCATCGTCCCATTTTAAAAGAATTGTGTGCTCCATCGACCTCTATACATTTTTCTCTAAAATATACGTTGAGCCTAATCAAAAACAAAGAATTGATCACACAGATATTTACATACTTTCGTACGCAACTGTATTTCCAACCATGGTTCGCCGGCGTGTTCTCCGTATTTCCAACCATGATTCGAGAACGGTATCTAAGAAACGCAGTTTCTCTCTTGACATATGATTGTATCGCATGCATTTCCCATTGAATGCATTATTTGACAGAATGTAACAGTTCTATTGTGATTTGATATTATTTGACTATGCTATTTACTATTAAAAGAAACGAGTTTTAATTTGATCGGCATTTTCGGGCACGTCAATTGCTATGGTTACGTATTAGTGCCGTTACGGAAGTTTTATCCCGGAAGGTGACGGTCTTATTCGTCCGCCGGTATATGCGGCCGGTGATATCCGGCACCAACCTACACTTGCTGCGCGGATTTCCCCCAACAGGTACCTCCCTCAGCAAAGCAACGCCCCAGCCATGGCAAGCACTAATCTTCTCAATCGATATGTGTGGGAATTAAGCATATGTTAGTGTATAAGGAGAGATGATAGGACAAGGAGGGGGAGATCGCGTGCGTCCGATCGGTCCGTGGCCCGTTTGTGAAGGCACTGCTCCGGCATTTGCCTGGAATTACGACATCCTTCCACTATCCTTCAGAGCAGCCGGCCGCTAGAATTCTTATCCAAGAAGCAGCTGAATTCGATCTAGCTCTACATTCAGTGTCGAAAATCTGACACCGTTTGGACTCAAAGCTTAGGACTCTCCGATCAGAGCCGCTGCAGAGACATGGGTAATGCTGGCTCTGAGCTAATTCAGTCTTCTTTTTAATTTGAGAAAACTGATTTTAATTATCGTCTTGAAAACTTAATTTCAGTTATATTAATAAATATTTCAACGGGCATCAAATATCTGGATATAAAATAGCGAAGTCCTAACTTATCATAAATAGAAAAAAATGTTTATATATTATTTCATAAATTTTTGGAATAAGTCGTTAAATGTTATGTTACATGCTATGGTTTAAAAATGATGCATTTGAAATCGTTAAAAATTAGTGCATAATAGATTGCAGAAAATTCCTGGATCCGAAACGTTCTGCTTCCCACACAACATCCTCCTCGTGCGACGAATAGATGGAGCCCTACCTTCACCTCCCTCTTGGGCCACATCGGCTTACGTTGGTTGTAATTGCACAAGGATTCATTTACCTTTTTGTAGATTGCAGAAGAATTCAATATACTCCAATTACAACCATCACAGCTACAACACCACGAGGAAGCACGTATAACTAAAATAATGAACTACGCTTGCTGAAAGCACCTAGTAATACGTATTTGAATTCTCGTCAAGCATGCTCGTGCATTTGGCGCCTTAAACATGCAAAGACCGTGAGTTCTTGTACCGGTTTCATTTGACAAGATCGAGTTCTCCTCTCTAATCTCAGGAATATAACGGTCTGGAATGCCATCATGCCTTCATTAACAATTTTTACTCTATGGAATGACTTCTATGTTACAGTTATAAATATTAAAACTTGCGCATACAAACTGCACTGACATCCATTAAGTGGAAGTAAAACACCAAATTATAACGTTGTAAATGTGCGTAAAAAAATTCGATTATGTCCAAAAAGGAATGTTTTTAAAAACTTCCGATTTTCTCAGTATCGAAGATCTGGTGTCCTATCCATGCGGGACACATTCACACAACAGCAAATCTTATCTGAGTTCGTCTCGTTATATTTAATTATGAATTTGTGAGTCTGCTTGTCGCGTTTTTTTTCTTTTTCCTCGAACAGTCTACCAAGCTCTTTAACGAGCATAGAACTATGATCTATGAACTATGAAAATTCTATGACTTGTGAAATAGTTTGTACCACTTCTGCAATTAATATGGATGGTATTCAAGATCAAAAGAAAAAATGGTTTAATATGAAATAGCATAGTATTAATATAAAATCATAATTTTTTTAAGGCTAATACCTAGATGGAATTAATTAGAGTCCCAAAGCATAGACACGTTAAAAATACTAATTATGGAAGTTTATGTGTATTTATGTAATTTGTATGATACAAATCATAACCAAGTTTGAAACATGACTTGTACAATTGGCATGATAAATGATATATATCATAATATATCATATATCATAAAATTGGAAAAATATGTAATGAATATAAGATCATGCATAGGAAGTTTCATCCACACCAATTTCAAGACATAATTTGATGAAGTAATTTACTTTTTAAGAATACTTTTATTCGTAAAAAAAAATAAACTGGTGCAAAAATAAACAACTGTGTCCTACGAAGAATACCTACCGCAAATCTGTAAGTAAATCTCTATCCCACAGTAAATCTCTTTTCTAATGATTGCCATTACATTTGAAACGACCTCTCACATATGGTAACGCGACCTCATTGATTCGCAGCGTGAATACGTGTCGTGTTTAATATGTGCTACCTAGCGCGCACACGCCGGCATAACTGACCCCTAAACATGCTCCGAATCGAGCAGGCGGGAATACGGAAGCGCCGGCTACGGTCACGCACCAACCCGTGTGTTCGGTGTGCGTGGGTCGGCCGCCAAACGGGTGGGCGAGCGGGTTCCGTCGACGTTCGAACAGCTAGCTTATGGGACATGCCCGAATGAGAGAGTGTGTCAGTGGGAGCATTAGAGAGTTTTTGCAAAATGTCAAGCGCCATATCGTATGCGAACCTCTGCACGGCGGCAAAATTCAACGTTACGTTTGCGTTACATAGAAAAACGCTACTTCCCCAGAATTAGTAAGTGTAATCACATGAATTGTACCGTGCACAAGTCACATGATCAGCACAAATGGACTTTCTTTCGAACTGTGGCGGCAGAGTGTACTGTCAACTTTATATTAATTGATTAGGGTTTCTTGGCGCGTTAACTGTCATGGTCATTAATCATTTACGTGTTGTGCATGTTATATCCCTGGAGATAGCGATGTTCCGCCCTTTTGGGCGGTAGGATCTGAATTGCCGATTTACATGTCGGGTTGCAAGGTTTCTTCCTCCAGGTATCTCTCCCCGGGAGCACCGCCGGGACAATCTCTAAGCACCCCATTTATCTCTAGACATGTGAAGTGCAATGCTTATAAGTGTAATTATGTGTGTATGTAATGTCTGCAGTAGGAACATTGGCGAGGAAGGAAAGTTCGCGGCAGGGTTGTCCGAGGCCCGTTTGTTAGGTTACTACTCCAGTATTCGCCTGATGTTGTTCGGATAAACCACGGAAATGCCAGCTTGGATAGCCGAGGCTGCTACGGCCGTGATTAACTCGGCTCGAAGGTTGCCAGTTCGAATGCCGCCCCGCGCTCGGATGTTTGTGTGTGTTCATGTTGTCCATACCTGTTCCCCTTAGAGTTACTCCAATGTGAAAAATCACTGTAGTCGCTATATGACCATGGAGTTAAAAAGATACTTCATATAAATATAAAAAAACACGGAAAACTACCAATCAGAGAAGCCGGTCGCTAGAATTCTCTTTCCGACGGCGACTAAATTCGACCTGGCTAGTGGGCTAGTGTCAATAAATCGGGAATCCAAGCCTAGAGTGTTGCTTAAAGCTAACTCAGCCGGTAAACACTGTATTTCCATGATGCAACATTGTATTCCGGCATCTCTAACAATTCTCTCTCGAACTCGAACAATTGCGAATCAATAGGCTGCGGCATTAAGGAAATTTAACGGCAGCAACAAGCACTTCCATCATGATTCATAACTAGTACTTCTAATATTTAATATTTTTCTAACTTTTCTAACTAGTACTTCTAATATTTTTATGCTCTAGAACCTTCTGCAAGAAGTATCTTTACAACGCTCTGAGGAATACGCTGGCCGAAACGTTAGCCACCATGTCAGTGACGCGACTCGTCCCAGATAGCCTAGATAACACAAACTCCGTCCACGGAAGCCTACGCAACCAAGTATATTTACACTTCACATAATACAGGTCACGTAGTGGCCCCATAACATTCTACGTTACGCCGCGCAAAAGCTCTGTTCTTCATCAGGTGTTGATCGTTTTCCACAGATGCGACAACGGAGGGTGGAGAAGGTTACCAGCACGTGAGTTCTCATTTGCGTTTCATTTTAGAAGTTTAAAGACATGGCAACATGTATTATGATTTGACGGCCTTTACAAGAACTAGGGAGTTTTGAATGTTTCAGTTAATTTAATTTCGCCTAATTTTGAAGTGCCGGGTTACAATATCGTAAGATAACAAAAAAAATACCAAATATTGAATAATCATACTTTTTTCTAAATCTGCAACTAAGAAGCAAAATGTGAATATTCTAAATATTAGTCTTTCCGACACCATTAGTACCGAAGTCTATGGCAGCAACCGCTCTGTGCTAGAGTTACACTTTCGAATCCATTGTAAGGTACGCATTTCTTTACACAGTGACTACGTCTGAGTAGGCAAAGCCTCATCGTCGGTAGTTTTCTGTCCCTTGAGCAGGTCCTTGCATTCCTCATTTACTTTTATCCGCAACTTTATTCTTCAGCTCTCTGTATTATATCAAAATATACTGATTTTCGTCACCTGTTTTGCTCTCCTTAAACTAAATAAGGTAATAAAATTAACAAAAAATAACATTTTATTAATCCTATTGTCATCTAAGGGATTCCAAATTGCAATTTTCTTTCATAGTTATTTTGCTGGTTCGTCATCTACCGCGCGTTCAAATCTCTTCTTCGCAGAAGATAAACAGACTGAAGAGACGTGGCGCACTGCCAATCCTCTCCGGGCCCTTGGGGATTCCTGGGAGGTTCTGACGAAGAGCTCGTGGAACGGTACATGCACAAGCACTTCCAGATCAGGACGGGATTGGAAAAACATACAGGTCATAACCGAAAAGCGTTTCTTTGTTTCGGCTAATCCTTTTTTCTTGGGTTATTTTTGTCTCTGTTAGAATCATATTTTGCAAAAACCGACCGAGCTTTGAGGAAAGATCAATTAAAGAAATTAGTATTTGGTGGTACAGTGTGTATATATATATATATATATATATATATATATATATATATATATATATATATATATATATATATATATGTGTGTGTGTGTGTGTGTGTGTGTGTGTGTGCGTGTGTGTGTGTGTGCGTGTGTGTGTGTGTGTTTTACAGGGATTCTGATGTTCAAAAACCGAGCGCAGAAGATACGTCTCCCCCGTACGTCACATAGTGTTTCGTTGCGTTTTTCGACGATAAATAAATAAATAATAGAACTGGCGGAAAGGTGGCCGCTTCACCACGGGTCGCCCCTGCAGATGCAGAGATGATGTGGTCCGGGCGCTCGCGCGGAGAGGCGCGTGCACTCGCCGGTCGTTGGCAGGCGCCGGCCCCGCCGTGTCATGCCGCCAGGCCGCCCCGCCCCCGCCTCCGCCTCCGCTCTGCCCGCTTGCACTGGCTGGAGCGCCGCCGCACCCCGCCGTCGGCGCTTCGGCCACCGGCCGACTGCCGCCGACCGCAAACACGCGCCCCGCGGCCGATCGCGTGGACTATCCCGCTCGCCTAACACGCGCTTACTGTGTGATTGCGCGGACGCTCCGTCGTTCCCGTCCGTTGTTTTCGGAAGGCTCCGAAGTGTTCGTGGCGTTGGAGATCAAATGTGGATGTTTGCTCATCTACCGAAACAATTTCGCTGACGTTAAGCGGTGGCTGCGTCGCAGCAAAATATCTTTCTTCCGATTCATTAAACACTACGATTTCTCAGGTGATGGCTAAACTGTGAAAACTGTGAAAAATACCTCTTTCGATGCATTGAATTATATTTAAGCAGCACATTGGATTATGCACGAATTGCTTGTCTGTATACAATGTTCTAAAGAGAACCAAGAAAAATTCACATGGAAAATTTAAAAGTTGCGATCTTAACCATAATGTTCGAACATCTGTCATGAGGGAAGGAACGAAAAGAGAGAAATCACATTGGATGCAATTGAAATTTTACTTCAGAATTCTCCGAAGAAAACTGAAGAATGCAGGCACATCCTTACAATTTCCTAATTGCAGTTTGTTTTTTGCTGAATTTGGGATCTCAAAGTTTGATTTATTGACAACCCACTTTCTTTGTTGTCTGAATAAATCATAATTAGTGATCAAAATAGCTACGCCGACGCCAACTGATGACGAATCAGTTTTCCTGAGAGCTTGGCTGTGGCTTGACGGTCGAGGAGAAAGTAGGAGAGTAGCAAGAGCTACACTCTAATTTAACGGTATTAGAGAAGAAATGCTGAAATATTGGGGCTAGAAATTTGGAAATGCGTTTGGATATACTATGTACAGATTTTTAAGAACACATTTCAGAGATGTGGTTGCTCGTAGGCGAGAAAGATATTAAAAATATGAATCTCGAAATATAAATCTTCCGCGATAGTAGTAATGAACGTCACGGAATCCTTTTGAAAGTAATTTCCATTCATTGATACCGGATATATTTAATGGTTCCCAGATTGTTCAGAGACGCTTTACAATGATATGTTCGTTTCTCTCGGCGAAGAATATAGCCTACATCAACTTACAAAAAAAAATCTTTCTAGATTTGCCAGTTGCACGAATCTTAAATTTTTTCTACTCAATTATGGGTATTCCTTTGAAATAATTTCGCTCTCTGATTCAATGAATTGATTACAACTCAACGTATTTCAAGTTTTCTTGTTATATACGAATCACTCCCTGCCTTGGTGACGGAAAGGCTCGAGACTCGCATTTGTAATAGGCGGCGAAGTCTGCGGGTTCGAGTCCCGCATGAGGTATGTGTGTGTGTCTGTGTTTATTATGTGATTTCGTCGTGGTTGACTTTCCCATACCACCTTGTATCTCATTTAAATATTGTCTCATCTACAATAGTTCACCTACCATCATCATTATCATCATCGTCATCACCATTATCATCATGCTTCACCTCTACAATCCTTCTTGCAGAGGAAGGCAATGGCAAACAACCGATGTGATCATCTGTTCAGAGAAGGGTAGGGCAAAAAGGCCTAAGCCTACACCCGGGAATAGAGTATGGAATTTATAATAATAATAATAATAATAATAATAATAATAATAAACTTTATCATCCAAGGATATATATATATATATATATATATATATATATATATATATATATATATATATAAAGTAGTTCCCGGAAATCTGACAATCTTGCTAATCTCTAATTAATGCCTTTTTACGAACAGTTTTTAGTTAACGCAGCCAATGAACTTCATTTCGGTTGATTTTTTAATTATATATGTAGGTCACTTATGAACGTTAGTTTGGTTTGAAAGTTACTGGAGACACAATCGCGGACCAACATTTACAAAGTGCTTCGAAAGCGGACGCATGCACGCACATAAGTGCATACGTGTTCATGTGTATATAGCTTTGTCAAAGAGATGTTTCGTCTTCCACACAGAGAAACAAAAGGATGAGTTCCGTCATTCGCCTTTATTGTTTTAAAACTATTATTTCTTTTGAATTTAGAAGTTACAACTTTTTTATTCTTACCCGAATTAATTAATTCATGTCATTGTTTCAAAATATAAATAAGCCATGGTTACAAGCTTTTGTGACATTCATCATTGGGTTCCTGAAGGGGTACTATTTAATCATGAGAACGTTTTCACCAATCAGTATATAATTTAACAAAATAATTTGCATTCTTTATTTGTTGTTTTGTTTATTATTATGAGTCAGAAAATTATACTAACGTGTTTACAATCAAATACACTGAAACATTTTTCAGAATCGCATTAGGCTGATTCGAAAATTTGATTCATTTTTTCCTGAAACAACGATTAATTTATTTGAAAATTAATCATGCAAAAGTCCACGATTTAGTGAAATTGATTAGAAAATATTTCAATGAAGCATAGATTAATCACAAAAAACAATGATGTCAGTACGCATTTTTTGAAGATATCTTTCTAATTCACATTTTGAAGAAATTACACCTAGTAATACGAGTCAAAAGCACCAGTGTCAGCAACCGATAATACAACATATTTTTAAAATGAGAAAACTCTAAACATAGCACGCGATCATTCTGTAAGTTTTTCATTCACCGTGCGGACCATCATGAATTTCCAGCACGATTAATTATTACGATAGTTCAAAATCGGTACATTTAAAGGTGATATTTCACAAGTGAACATCCGTATGACATTAGGTCAGAACCAGAGTTTATTATATCAATCACAAACACAAATTAAAAATCCCTTCTGTCTTGAATTTCATTGGTTTTTTACTACACCACGAGAGGATATGCTCAGTATTCATACTGAAATTTTCTCCGCTTTTGGCGTCTGACGTGCTTAAAGAGCAGGTGCATAATTTACGTATATCATCATTTTAACGCGAGACAGGAATTTAGGTTTTGTCATGACGTGTATTCATATAATTAGATCGTCGCAAACATGAAAAAACAACATTCGAGCTTCCTCCAAAAACTGGAACAAGACAGGAGACGAGCCGGCTTAGTTCACTCACCTTGAGTCAGCTGATGGGTGTCAACGACGGTAGCTGCTGCCGATCTCGGTGTTTCTTGCGAATCCCGTTGTCTTCCTCTACCGTCCGGCAAACCGCTCCTCTTGCGTATCCGCTCTACAAACCGAACAACAGTCACTTTCCTTCAATGTCTCTATGGTCCACACGTACAATTGTTGCGATATTCACCAACAAAATGCTTCAGAAACGACTGTCACGGCGAAATACAGCGACAAACTCCGACACGAAAACAAAACGACAGCGAGCGTTCGACGAGAGAGGGACAGTGAAAGGGGAGGGAACAAAATAAATCGGCGAAAGGGAAATCACAACAATTCGTTAGGAATGGAGAAAAACTTGCGTGCGCTTTGCCGCCATGTTGGTCAGGCGCGAGCAGCAACAATGCAGGGCGAGGAGGTGTCGCCGGCGGCGCGAGTAGCCATGGCAGGGAGCAGCGAGCCTCGCAGTGGCAGCTGGGGTCGAGCGCGCGCGCGCCGGTGCTCGTTGGGCAGCTCCGAGCGGCTAACTGAGCGCGAGCGAGGAAGTGGAGTGAATGACCCGTGCGCGCAGTCCGCGTTGCGCTGCGGGCCCCCCCGGCGCGCCCGCCGCCCCTCTCTCGCAACCTCCCTCCCTCTCGCCGGGCCTCCCTCCCCCGGCGGCACGCCACTCCGCCGCTCCGCCGCTCCGCGCTCTCGCTCATCCACCTGCCCGCTGCCCGCTGCCCGCTACCCGCCGTGCCCATTGGCCGACGCGGGTCACGTGCCGCGGGTGGTGCACTTTCAGCGCGGCGGTCCCCTCTTTTTTTTGGTGGTCGTGTTCGGTTGATTTGATTTTGGGGTGTGCGTCGCGTGATTGGCATGGTGTCATACTTCCACGAGGATTCAGGAATTTGCGTGAGGGATAACTCGTATTGTTCATGTAAATCAATGGGTCACTTTTATTTGGAAATGTGCGTCGGGGTTGATCGGTAAACAAACTCCTTGTGTGGCTACAATGGATAATGTTAAGTCGAGTTAACTCTTTCTTTGTGTCTAAGATCGAGGCCTTCGGCATGTCAATATTTTAAAACACCAAACCGAATTCTTATTGAACATACTAAATGTTTTAATTTGGTTTTTGTGGCGAGAGATCTGAGACACACTCGCCACCATAAACGAAAGAGAAATTTGGGCGGAGAATAATGGAGTTTGAGTAATACATTAGAGTTAGTTAAGAAATATTGGTGTATTCTGATGATCACTCAGAAATTAACTGCATTGGAGGTCCTATTTTCTGCGCCGAGCCCCCTCTTTCTTTTTTCAGAGAACTTACTTGAAATGTGTATTGATATTGGGATGCATGTGAAGAATGTCATACTTTCGCTAGGACCGAGGAATGTCGGTGGCGGGCGATGGGGAGGGGCGCCCAGAGGAAACCAGGTGCCTGGTGTAGTATTCCGCAGGGGCCCCTGATTTCAAACGATAGTTTCTCAATTCCCCGCCCCATACTTCGCTTCGTCGTGACAGAGGCCCGATACCTAATGGGTATATAGGTAGGTGTTCGCCCTGGTGCAAATGAGGCAATTAGAATAATTCGGACTAACCTAATGGCTAGTGATTCTGTTAGCTGGAACAGCCGCGGCCCCACCCAGGAACCAAATGGGAATGTCTACCAGACTGCGTGCCGGCGTGATCCGGCTTCCAGCCGGATGGTGGTACTACGCCACCTGAAGGGTGAGAAGTAAAACCATATGATCTAGAAGCTCACTCGGAGCTTCCTCCCTGGAACTAGTAGAGCCGCCGCGGACAACCGCAGGGGTGGAAACAATTGTCCCCCTCCCCACACATAAACATAATTCATTTCTTCACGGAACATAAATAGCTGATGGCGCTTAATTTAATCTAGAAGTAAATAGATTTTTATATTATTTCAATGAATAAAGTCGGGCCCCCAATGAAGTCGGGGCTTGAGGCAAGTTATCTCAGCTACCTCCCTCCGCCATTCTAGGTGCTCCTGGTGATAGGTGTGTATATTCAGATAAATAACTCTGGATTTTACGAAAATATTCGCTGTTACAGTAATCTACAGCTATTCGCTGCTACAGTAATAAGTTATGTTCGCTGCTACAGTAGTCATGAAACACTGAAGTCATCTTTACTTAATCATCAATGCTTTCTAAGTAGGAGCAATTTGAAGCTCTATTTTTCGTATTTAGTAATTAGGTTGATAATCGTGTGTGGAAAGTGACGTTCTATTAATAGTACAACAGTGAATTAATTATCAACCACGTAAGTAGGAAAAAAGTTTATGATGTCATTTCTGCCATCCGTCTGTTGGCAGTTAAAGCAGGTGCGAATTACACCATTTTACCGTAACTTGTTTTTCCTCAGTTTGCTGTGAATAGTCAATTTCTACCAAAAGAATGAACCATTAACAATTCTTTTTAAATACACCCTTTCGAAGTAAATGGCATTTCACAAATTGACCTACAAGTCGGAATCTAAAAAAGGACACCCGGTTTCTCTTACTAACTTCCTTCTGAGAGAACTGTGCTGAGGATCTCGTCCTGTTGCTAAACAGAAAAAAACAAGATTTGCCCTTTATCCCACCTGCACATCACCGATATTTAAAGTGTCGTCTTATTTCTCGCAATGTTCAGGATATCGAGATATTGATTGGAAATTTAAAAAAAATATACTAATCTACGCTGAAGTATAATAAATTAAGTTACTCGAGAAAAAAAACTTTATTTTCAATTTGTTTGAGATTGAATATGTTCTTATATTGTTCCTCAAATTTATTTTTCAAATATCCATTTAAAATTTGGATTTCTTGTATCCTGCTCTTTCGATCTTATTGCCCGTTTAATTTAGATTTTTTATAAACATTTTCCATTTAAATTAATTTTTATGTACGAAATATGCAAATACAGCAGTGATGTTAATTGCATTTCACATTTCGTTATCAATCACATCCTATACCATTTCCTACATAAATGATGTAACACCATTTAGGCACATATACATACGTATAAACGGATAAAAGTATACGAATTAGCACTCCATACAGATAAAATTATCAGTGTAATAGTATTTATTGAAATTGAGTTGAAAAATTTTACAAGTTTTGGTTTTTCGAATAATGGGTTGCAGACCCATCGCCTCAACCCCCGTGCCTGCAGGATACAGGTTTATTCTTCGGGGTTCTCCATCCCATAGGCAGGATGGTTTCATCACTTTCATAGGGACTCTCCCGTTTAGTTTTCTGTAAGGATTTTTCTTCCCTTGGTCGAATGTTCCCGTTTTTAAGCGCCGAAATCTCGCCTTCACATTCTCTCATTAGGGACTCTGAGATTTCGCAGCAGGTAGTACCCAGGAGTTACAACGTGGAGGAGAGTGACTGGACCTGCTGTGCGCTCTTCACCGCTCTTCTAGTGGAAAACCCCATTACAAGGGGGGCATCTCTAATTAATGGTATAGGCCTATGAGCATTAGCCTCTCCCACTAATTCCCTAGTCAATTTTGACCCCCCATATCCATGGATCACGGTGGCCAAAGAAGTGTGGTTGTGAATGCCTACAACAAGAAAGAAGGTGGAACAGTCAGAAGCTGCAAGAAGTAGATTGTGATATGGAGGCAAGATATCTACGAGAAGGAGACTGGGCATACCGATATTATTGGAGGTTTAAAAGCGAGAGTTGGCGTCAATCGTATAAAACGATTGAAACGGTAAGTTAAAGCGAAACTTTCTGAACACACGTATGTAAATAATGAAAAAAAATGAACTGCTAAATTATCTCTAACAACCCTGATAGAACATTAAATATCCTGGAAAAATAAAACCGGTATGTTACACCACTTGGGCTTTAAGGGGTTCGTATATTACAATCAGGCAGGAAAAATAGGAAGTTGCAGTTTTCTAAAACAGAAGCTTTCTATTACAAATCGTCTCAATATCTATAGCTGTGTGACGAAAGACGAGTCAGGCTGGCCAAATAACCTAGGTACGGTGAAGGAAGGTGAAAGAAATAACTCACGCTCGATACATGTCACCTTACTCCAGGCGTGATCAATATATTAAAATAAGGCCCTGGCCTGGGAACACATCTGGCAAATGTCGGATTACTCCAAATGTTAAATACTTGTATATACTGCAGTCATAAACGTGGAGCAAAACATCGCATTGTACGAACAGAATGAATAAGATATTAACCACCCAGTGCGTTATAACGATGACTAAAATTAATTTATAACATTATTAGATAATACGTCATGAGTGTTGCTCAATACAATTTGCATTGGTATGTCAAGAACGGAAACAGAATATTATCTTCATTATATTATATATAAGTTATATCAATGGCCCAACCAAGATTTTCATTTGCACTTGGGCGAAAGTAGTTATACACGGAAATCAATCTTGTTCAATTCAATATGACCGTGACAATAAATAATAACAAAAATATTCCTAGTATTAAGGACAATCAAAGATTACATTCAAAATTAAACTGCATTTCAGAGGAGTTGCCACTACATTGTTATTGATAGGAAAATAAATTACTTCCTTTTCTCAGTTACATTTTTACTTTCTCGGACTTACTTCGTAAGAAGAGATAGTTATGTAATATTGCGCAGGAAAACGACGAATTTTCGGCAAAAAAACTCTTATTGTTGGGTCCTGGTAACGAAAACGTGGTAAGTCCTGTTGCTAAACCTAGTAAATTACGACTTGTAACATGTGGTGTAGCCTGAATCCATGTTTTGTGGGTTCTTGATACTGAAAAAAGGCGGCAAAACGTCCGTCTGTCCGTGGTCGATCTGAACGAACGCGAGGCTTAGAAAGTTCCAACCAAATATTTTATATTTTATTTTTGAGGCTACTTTACATGAAACCTCAAAACATTTTCAAAATTTTCTCAGAAATGGCTCCAAATTTTTTGATTGAACTTTGTCGTTGAATACCGTAAAAGACTCTCAAGAAAAATAGTATAAATTTAATGTCAGTTGAAATTTCAGATTTTTCGAAAATTGTAAATGTGCACTTTTTTGGAGCATTTTCCTACTAATACAATATTGAAAAAAGAGATTTCGTTCCTTCATCAAATTTGATGTTTAAAGACAAATCTTGAAATAAGATCACGTTCAATTTTTTGAAAATATGGGTAGTTTTTGTGTAATTTTTTACGAAATTTAAGCAATTTTAATTTTTTAAATACTTTTGCTCAAAAACCGCAAATTTTTTCTGTTTAAATATTCTACACACACATATCAAGGGACGGTAAAAAATATGGTGTAAGTTCTATTTTAAGCAATTTATAATCATATAATGCTTAATTAGAAACATAACAAATAATTTGTCATTTCATAACATTATGGAATGTAACTGCAGTTCATTATCATGTAATTGAGTATAAAAAAGTAGAAAATATATGTAGTTAATTGAGTTATCTACAGATTTACAGAGCGTTTTGAAAGATCTGGAGACGTATGTTGCTGTGTTTCCTGCTGAGTTGTTTCATCATGCATCTGCTCTTCCACAATATCTTCTGTGTCATTCTCAGCATGTTCCTGTTGTTGCTGTTCAATTATCTCCAAACCTTCTCTTGAGATACCACAGTAACGGTGACTTCGTTGAAAATAATTTTAGCAGCACTGTTTATTCTGGAACGACGCAATCTTTCTGAACTCCTAGTACTTGTCTCCACTGCATTTTTCTGATACTCATCAAATACACCCCCGATATCTTGACTATAATGTTTCAGCAGAAAGCTGACATACCTCTCACAAATTGAAATAAAACAGCACGAAGCAATAATACAGCAACTTTGCATAATAGGAATTCATCTACAACCGCACATTTCTTTCCGTCTTTACATTTCCAACTCTGGAGTGGCAAGAAAGCGTTGTGCTGTGAGAACTTATTTTCCTTGCGCATCCCTTGTTCAATAAAAAAGTGAATAGGGGTGTGTTGTTAGTTCAAAAGTGAAGTATTGTTTTACATCTTCATCGGACTGCTTCGCTAAACAAACTCTGTTAAATATTGTAAGTGGGTCAACAATTGGTATTTTCTTGTCCAAACTTTGAGATTGTTTGAGACAGATGCAAAAGTGTGTATATTGTTTTTTCCTGTGAAGCAGGCAAAACATTTCACACGAGGTTCTGCTCAACTTAAGCGAGTAGTTTCACAAGTCTATTCTTTACTCGTAATGCTATCTACAATAGTTCTTATAATCTCTTACAACCTCTCTCTCTCTCCCTATCTCTCTCTATCTCTCTCTGTCTCTCTCTCTATCTCTCATTATCTCTATCTCTTTATCTCTCTCTATCTATTTCTATATCTCTCTCACCTCTCTCTCTCTCTCTCTCTCTCTCTCTCTCTCTCTCTCTCTCTCTCTCTCTCGAGGATGTAAGATGAAGCTTTTACAACAACATTTCGTCTATGTAACTCAACTTTAGCGGTTACAGTACATTTCTTTCCTTCCTCTTTACGAGTACGCCATAATAATAGATTTTGCCAAGGCATTTGAAGTCGTCCCACACGATAAACTGGTTCATAAACTATTTCATTCGGGTATTGACACCAGAGTTTTGGTGTGGATCAATGAGCTTCTTCGAAATAGGAAACAGAGTCCGAGTTGGACAATCGTTTTCATCTTCAACAAAGATAACTTCCGGGATAGGCAGTGTTATTGGAACTCTCATGTTCTTAGTGTTTGTGAACGACCAGCCAGACAATTGATTACCAGACAATTATTGCAGATTACAATAATGGAGTCTATCGAGTTAATCAATCAAAAGTACACGAGGATATTTTGCAGAATAATCTAGATAGCAGATCTCGAGCAAATGCTGAGATGGCCCCTTGTTTAGATTCTGGATATAAATGTAACTTCAAATTAACTTCTCCCCATAGCGTGTCATACACACACACACACACACACACACAGTTTTTAACTGTTTTTGACAAATAAATAAATAAATAAATAAATAAATAAATAAATAAATAAATAAATAAATAAATAAATAAATAAATAAATAAATAAATAAATAAATAAATAAATAAATAAATAAATAAATAAATAAATAAATAAATAAATAAATAAATAAATAAATAAATAAATAAATAAATAAATAAATAAATAAATAAATAAATAAATAAATAAATAAATAAATAAATAAATAAATAAATAAATAAATAAATAAATAAATAAATAAATAAATAAATAAATAAATAAATAAATAAATAAATAAATAAATAAATAAATAAATAAATAAATAAATAAATAAATAAATAAATAAATAAATAAATAAATAAATAAATAAATAAATAAATAAATAAATAAATAAATAAATAAATAAATAAATAAATAAAATCAATCCTCATACTGAGACGGAAAACAGAACAGGGATAGAGCAGGGCGATGCCCTTTTGGTGTGGTAGGTAAACGGCTTAGGAAAAGTTGAGCACGGGATCCAGTCGGTATTGTCCCCCGCCGCAAAGGCCGCGAGAAGCGGTCGAATTACAACGATCGGACGAGTCAGTTGGGCCCTAATCGTCTTGAGAGGTAGTCGGTACAGTGTGGTCTGAAGGATGCAGTTGTAAGGCTGATCTGAAATCGACAGTCGTGTTCTCAGCATTTGTTGCGGCCCAGAGGTGGATTTACGCATAGGCACAGTAGGCACGTGCCTACGGCGGCAAATTTTCAAGGGCGGCAAATTTTCAAAGGCGCAAAATTTTCTTGATATTTTCTAAAACAAATTTAGGTTCTCTAAAAACTATAACAGCATAAACCATATTTTTATTTTAAAAATATCATATTAATATTTAATACAAGCTATTTATTTGTCTACTTCATTAGAGTATACCTTATGATTTCAGAAGTATATGAATCTGAAACTAAGGCCCGTTGACGAAAGAAAACATGTTGCAATTCTAGTTGTCATGTTTTAGTTTCCTTTTAATGTTAACGTTTCAGTGTTGAAACGTTAATAATGTTGAACGTTACTTGCTATGAAGATACAGTTTATATCCAAAATTAGCTAATCCAAAAAAAAAAAAAATTAATTTATGAAAACAATGTGCAAAATATGTTATTTTTAAAGTTAAAACGTTTAAATTAATGAGGAATTGTTACTGAAACGTTACAATTTGAAATGTAACATTAATTTTAAACAGGGGGCGGCAAATTTGATGTGCCTACAGGCGGCAAAAATATTAATCCGCCTCTGTTGCGGCCATACGTAATAAATTGTTAAATAAATAAAGCCCATGCACAGTTAATGTCACGTTGGTCCGATAGTCAAACGTGAGAAGTTGTTCGCGTCTACGCGTCTCACATCTACAGATATGTATGCACTTTAGTGACGCTACTACAGTGACGAATGATGAGGACGTAAGTGTGATGCCAAATTTGAAAACATGTATGTATAACTGCTACAAAAGGTGGCATGGAGCTGTAGATAAATGTGGATAAGTTGTAGTGCGTCTTGAAAGGGAGGAATATTTTGTTGTTTGTGAAGGAAGGAGCTATGCACATTCGTTTAAAGTCATTTCATTCAGAAAAAACACCAGCATATTTTTATAATATTAACAATAAATAATTCCTTTAACGATTTAGCCTCAGAATCATAGATTCCCGTAGAAAGTGTTTTTTTATATAATTTTCCAATTTCATCGCTTATTATATGTAACCGGAACTTTGTACGCATTTCTAAGTCTCCAACCAGGAAAGGTGGCTCAGTCATCGACTGATGCCTCTGCAATGCATCTGACCGGGAGTTCGTACAGTCGAGTCCCGACAGTGGCAGAGTTTATGAATCTTGCTAGATACTAGCTAAGTCGAGTTCTGTCGCTGTCTAGAGGAGAATTCTAGCGGCCAGCTGCTCTGATTGGTAGTTTTCCGTGGTTTCCCCTATCAGTACCAATCAAATGCATGAGCAGGGCCCTATCAAATTGGCTTCGGACTGTGCGCGATCATTCCTTCCCATTGACCTATCTCACCCCTTAAACACACTTACACTTACAGGCACTACACTACTACATATGCCACGTAACCGGTTGAGATTCTCCCGGCAAGGGTGGTGCCCCGCTGGTAGGAGATACCTTATTGTGGAAATCCTCGGTAGCTGACGGTAGGTCGGTGCCGGATCTCACCAGCGGGGGAAGATCTCCGCCTCCTCCCGCGGTAAAACATGCACTAAACGTTCGGGACTAATGACCTTAGCAGTTGACGCGCCCACAATCACTAATCAACCAACCAACTAACCAACAAATCCAAGTCTCTTTGCGGTGATTTAGATCCGGGAGGTCAATTAGCGTCATTTGCGAATAGCGAGTGCAACGGCTGGTTGGCGGGCTAGGGTTCTGACAGGCGCAGGTCGTGCACGATCTCGGCGCCAACTGCGATAGAAGACTGTCGTAATATGCACCCCAATTCCGTTAGTGCATGATTTTTTGTTTTTATCTTTTGTATCCAAAAAAGAATTTTTTTCTTCGTCAATACTTACAAATATTCTCAGCACTTCGACTCACTTCTTCATTCACAATTGAGCACAATCTTCTGAACATTGTACAAGACGATAACTCGTCAAGAAACTAATGTGCAGTAACGAATCGTTTCTCGGAGAGCGAAATGACATAACAAACATTTTTTCATCTAATTGAGAAGACGATTGTGTTTTTCGCATGAAATGGCTCACCTGTATATGGGAAAGTTACGTGAAAGTTACGTGAGTTAAAGTAATTCAATTCAACCAGCATGAAATTACTCTTCATTTCCCTTATTCCAGCGAAGAATTCAACAGGTATGAGAATCTCATCACTTGCTCTGCCATTCGAGTCATCATGATAATTACCCGCCCGTCATCAACTAAAGATACAAATACTATTATACTCAAATTTATTGCATAATCAATTTATTTCCACAAGAAAGTTAAAAGTTAATAAAATGTATTCATCACGCTATTGTGAAATTACTTACCAAAATTGATTTTCTTTTATACCGTCGTTTAAGTTTAAAAGCATATGAAGATTTTTTATACTTCTCTTAACCCATGGCTCATTGGGGGTTTCCACTTTTGTACTAGTTGTATGTGTGAAGAAGATATTTTCGATACATCTGTATACCAGCAATGTCGTCCACGTAAAATAAATTACAAAGATTTATATGATTATCTCCGAACTCGAACTTGCAACAGTCAGCTTTATACCTACCGCTGCACTTGATTGCTGGTCTAAGTGACTTAATCATGAACACATCGGAACTCATTAGAAAATAATAAGGATTTGAAACTGTCGTCAAACAATCAACGACAGTGTTCCAATGTATCCCAGCAGATATCCGTCAGCATACGCTGTAACACATTTGAATGTTTGTCTTATCTGTTTAACGGGAAAGAGCTGACAACCACAGTCGAGTGTTCTCATTTTGCAGTTAACTTTGCTAAGCCTTTTTCTACCTTCCCAAAAGGCCGATTGCGTGCCGGTCGGATTTCCTCAGGAGCGCAAGGAAGAGCCGTATGTAAATTGGGGACCAAATAATCCCTTCATCTTATTTCGCGAAACCTACATTCTAATTCTACATATAAATTGGGGACCAAACCAACCGAGGTATGGGAGCTAAGAGAAAGAACTGATTGAGCAGGTAAGTGCATTAAGAGAGGCCGCCGCGCTGCTTCCAGCTTTTCATTGTGACTTACTGGAAATCTTCCAGACTCGCTTTTGTAACAGAATGAAAAGCAAAGAAAGCACTAGAAGAGTGTCCAAATTTCATGTTCAGCCTTACAGAACATTATCTAAAAAAAAGGAATAATATAGATATGACAAGATAAGTAGAATTCATTAAATCAACAAATGACTCAATTGAATGATAACCAACTTTAATCACACCATATTTCGAAAGAAATATGCCTGTCCTAAGTCTGGAAGGCAGGGAAGGAGAATTGTGTTTTCAAAAAAATGGCCATGAAAAGTTTCTTTGAAAATAAAGTGTCACCTTTCACTTTTAACTGGAACGGGATGAGGTTGTCGGTCCCCAATTTACGTATGCCCTTCTTTGGGTCGGTCCCCAATTTACATACGGGTTACATTCTTATTTTTATTCTGGTCCCAAATTTACTAAGCAGCAAGGAAGTGCTCACCCAGGTATCACTGCTTCCAAGATTGCCCTTTCGCTTTCATATTTGAACGTGTAAGATAAAAAGAACAAATGCTTCTTTTAATGTTGATAATTCTTTATCACTAGAATTGTAATGGTTCTGTAGAATAAGAAAAGTTTGTTGCTTTGGAATTAAATTTGTATATAATGTTCTACTTTTATAGCAAACTATTTCTACGTATATTGTGGGCATCTCCAAGAAGGAGGGAAAAGAGAACAATAGTCTTTCCTTTATATATTCAGAATTAAAATAGGATTATTTTAGTTGGATTGCATACACGGTCAGTCTGTCCATGACCGTCGCGGTGTAAGCATCGTCCCTTGGCGCTCCTAGCTAAGCAGCACGTAGTTTTATTCGCAGGTAGTCACCGTTACAGCTTTCACACTCAACGACTGCTTGACGCTGTAGAAGCCTACAAAGATAAGTATATTTTGCCTTACTCTGCCGCTCAGTGAAACTGTATTAATCTCTATCTTCTAGAATTAATTCGTATTCTTAAATTTTAAGATCTACTCTATTGCTCTATTCCACTCCTTGTCCCATTTCTCCACAAAGCAACTTTCCTAGTTCGTTTTCCTGTTCATTTGATTTTCTCTGTATAATTTTTTCTCTAAAGATGACGAAGAGCAACAAGAAATTCATCTAGTGCCAATATTGATCTTGAAAGTAAAATTGCGGCGCAAGTGACTGAGGCACTGGATAGGGCAGTAACATCGCCTACATTCTTAAGCTCTTTGGCATCTGTGCTCACCGCATTAGTAGCAAAGCAACTAGAAGATTCGATGAATTTTAATAATAATCTTGTGACATCTTTAGAAAAGAAATTGGCTGAACGGGATTGGGAGATTTCACTTCTAAAATCTCAGTTAGAAGAAAGGACAGATCAGCTCGAGATGTACTCACGCCGAAACTGCTTGCGGATATTCGGCGTTGAAGAAACTGAATCTGAAGACACCGACAAGCTGGTCATCGAAAATGTTGCAAAAAAGATAAGTGTGAATCTAAACCTACAAGATATTGATAGAAGTCATCGGGTAGGTCGTCAAATAACTGGCAAAAACAGACCTATCATTGTTAAATTTGTCAGTTACAGGAAACGGAACGAAATGTTCCGCTCGAAACGGCTGCTCAAGCATACTGGGATAACGATTCGCAAGGACCTCACGAAATCGCGCCTGGTTTTGCTACAAGCTGCTATCGAGAAGTCTGGCCTCAGGAATGTGTGGACAGAAGATGGCAACATCGTTATTAAACACGGTAACGGTCGTGCCCGGGTGCAAACCAGGGCCCAGCTAGAGGCACTTAATTCTTAGCGTAGGAGCGCCCCCACCCTTCCACCCCCACTCTACACCTCCCCGACACAACAACTTTCGGATTTTTTCCGAGAACTCTCTTTCCCTTCTTCTTCTCCGAACATTGCCTCTACAAATCCTCTGTAAATGCTACCTACTTCCTTCCCTGCACATCCCGTAAACCTGTTACATGTGGGTGGCCGGACCCTCTCCCCGACCGTCCAAGCGTCTGGCACTATAAATGAGTCTAATCCTCGCTCCCTCTCTCTGCACGTTGCACACTTAAATGCCCAGTCTCTGCCCTGCCATTTCGACGAAGTAACGGAAATAATATCTAAACACCGTTTTCATGCACTTCTCATAAGCGAAACCTGGTTGAAGCATTCTCTCAATTCCGCGCTAGTAGCAATATCAGGGTACCGCCTAATAAGAGTCGATCGAAAGGCCAGCGTCGCCGCACACGATGGAGGCGTCGGTATATACATTCGCGAAGATCTTAGGCGTAAACTTTTACTATCATCAACAAATACGGATTGCCTGCGTAGCGAATATCTTTTTATCGAAGTTGGACTTTTAGGAAAAAAATGTCTCTTGGCTGTAATATATTTACCTCCTAAGACAGGCAGCATAGATATGCTGGACGAAACCATTGCATCTGCGATAAATTCCTATGAACACGTTATTGTAATGGGTGACTTTAATCATAACTTATTAAAACCTTCTCCCTCTGCAGAGCTTTTTACGCGGTTTTTCCACAGCATGTGCCTCGAAATTTTACCTCTAGCACCAACACACCACTCAAAGAACACAGAAACTTGGATCGATCATATTATAGTGTCTAATGTAAACAAAGTTCGAAAACACGGACAATTTCCAGTTCCTGGGATTTCAAAACACGACCTAATTTACCTTGTTTACAACCTGAAGTGCCCTAAATACTCACCTCACATAATCAAATACCGCGATTTTTCAAAATTTGATAAGCAAGCATTTATTATAGATGGATTGGCACGTCCATGGCGCCTTGTACAAGAAGAAGAATTACTGGATGATAAAGTAAATATTTTCACTAACTTAATAACACAGCTCTACGACCGGCATGCGCCTTTAAAAATTTCGCGTGTAACTCGTCCTCCTGCACCATGGTTAACTGCTGAAATTCGAAATTTAATGAAAGATCGTGATGCAGCGTATGCAATTTTCCGGAAAACTAAATGCGAACTACTTAAAAAACAGTACAAAATGCTCAGAAATTTAGTTACGCAGAAATGCCGCAACGCTAAAATAAAATATTACCACACCACCTTCGGCAGAAACAGCGACTCGAGAACGATCTGGAAAATTTTGAAAAATCTAGGAATAGGCAAAGGTCCTCCCCAAATTGAAGCGAATATACCCTTAGAATCACTAAATCACAGTTTCATAAACAGCGTTCCTTCATTTGACAGTAACTTGAAAAAGCAATCTCTTTTGTTTCTCCAAAACGCAGAAATAAAATCCAACGATAAAATTTTCTTTTCGTCCGTTGAACATCAGGACATAATCAAAATCGTTCAAAGTCTCAAATCAAATGCTTCAGGTTCCGATGGTACAAATGCCAAGCTGCTAAAAAATAGCTTAGATATGACGTACTCAATTATCACCGAAATCGTAAATTTCTCACTAATGAGCGGGCAATATCCCTTATCCTGGAAGACTGCGCTCGTGCATCCTATTCCCAAGACAACATCAACCAAAAACCCTATTGAATACCGCCCAATTAGCATCCTCCCAACTATCTCTAAACTACTCGAAAAAGTCGTCCGGAAGCAAACTGAACAGTATCTTCGAACAAAATCACTTTTAAATGATAAGCAATCAGGTTTCCGTTCCGGCAGAAATACTGGAACCGCACTACTAAACGTCATTGAAGACGCGAGAACAGCAATAGATTACAGTAATATAACTATTTTGGTTCTTCTGGATTTCAGCAAAGCATTCGATTCAGTAGATCACGACATCCTGCTCGCCAAACTGAAGATCATGGGATTTGCACAGCCCACGTGTAAATGGTTTCTTAATTATTTAACTTCCAGAACCCAAAGAGTGGTGTCCGGTAGCCGTAGCTCAAGGGACTTGAAGCTTAACTGCGGAGTTGCTCAAGGCACTGTGTTAGGACCACTGGCCTTCTTAATCTATGTAAATGACGTGGGAAATGCACTTAAATATTGCAGTCATCAAATGTATGCGGATGATCTCCAGATATATCTAAGTGGTCACCCGTCTCACCTCGTTTCACTCGTACAAAAAATTAATGAAGATTTGATAGCGATAAACAACTGGGCAGCGTCTTTAGGCTTACAATTAAACCCAAACAAATCACAGTGCATGGTTATCAGCTCGAAATGCACTATGAATAAAATCTCTTCTTCTCCTTTGCCTAATATTTATATAAATGACACTATTTTATCTTGGTGTTCTGAAGTCAAGAACCTAGGTGTAGTTATCGACAACACTCTCAGCTGAAACTCGCACGTAGATTCAACCTGCCGTAAAGTTTTTGCTTCAATGCACTCACTGAAACGCCTGCGAGCACTTTTACCAGGTAGCACACGTGAGACTCTCATCAAATCACTTATCATGCCACATTTCGACTATTGCGACTTTCTTCTGACCAACATGACATTCAAATTACAACGTAAACTTCAAGAAGCCCAGAACGCATGCGTACGTTGTATTTTTGATCTAAGAAAATACGACCATGTATCCGAATTTTTTGACAGAATTCGTATGCTGACTCTAGACAAAAGACGGTTACTCCACTCTTTACTTCTTCTTTATAAAGTTTTAACCGGTTCTCATGCAACACGCCTCATAAGTAACTTCAATCCTCTGAAACTAAATCGAGCTCGTGAATCAACCCTGCTTTGTGTACCACGTCACAACACGACTTCATTCAGTAAATCATTCACCATTACAGCTATCCGAGCCTGGAATAAATTACCAGCGAGACTAAAACATTTAAATACTTTCGGCAAATTCAAAGCTGAATTAACCACATGGATAAGGAATAACGACAAATAGAACGGCGTTAACGTCTTCTTCAATCTCCAGACTTCTCCCACTTCCAAGCGCCCGGTCATCGCCCCCGTTAAACACTCTCTATTTCTCCCTCTTTATTCTCAATATTCTACCCCATACCTCATTGCTCTATCCTCATCTTCCATTCCATCTCACACCTAAATTATGAGCAATACTATTTTTCTGTGTATCCTAATGAAATTGTTAATTAAATATACAAAAGTATTAGTGACGTTCCAGATAAAATATACTTGTAGCTATCTTTGTACCATCATCAGGATATTCACTACAATATATTGGCATAAACAAAATTGATGTTAAGATACCCGCACTCTTTGTATTGTTCCTTAATACTGCCAGTATTGTGTTTAAAATTACTGTTGTTATTAGCTTATAGTGTATTGTGCTTCTCTGGTGTAAAAATTATTGTATATTTATGTAAAGTGCTACTGTAAATTAAACGTAGCTTTCTGTAACGTACCTCAAATAACTTCACTTCTTTCGCCTACTTCTTCTTCGTCCTTTCCTTCGCTTTTTTTCT
Organism: Gryllus longicercus; assembly: GCA_038098605.1. Taxonomy (NCBI): domain Eukaryota; kingdom Metazoa; phylum Arthropoda; class Insecta; order Orthoptera; family Gryllidae; genus Gryllus; species Gryllus longicercus. The sequence continues at coordinate 819,921 of JAZDUA010000608.1, forward strand.
CTTCCCTCTCCCTCACAAACTTTATCATTTATACTTTCTGACCCCTTCCCCTGTACGTCTTTTTTTTTCTTTCACGAAACTTCCCTTTCACTACTCAGTATAACATACTCAGTTCTATTAATGTTCGGCCCTAAGCCGCCATCCTGATTGAGGTTTTTCTGGGTTTACTCAATCGCTTAAGGCGTATGCCGGGATGGTCCCTAGATTTGTTCTCCCAGACGTAAATGTACAGCTTGTCCTCCCCTCTTAAAATGTTACTACTCTAAATGTATGTAAATTCAGTGGTTAGGCGGAAGAGCAGGCCCTATGGCCTGAGCCTCGCCATTAATAAAGACATTATTATTTTTATTATTATTATTATTATTATTATTATTATTATTATTATTATTATTATTATTATTATTATAACACCGTTCCGAAGATTCTGCCACGTTCCCCTGTGTACGACGTTTCTCTATTCTGCTGCGAGAACGTCTACTTTCGTTAGTCATGAATAGAGATTTAGCAAAATTGTTTTCTCTTTCCCCGCTTCAAAACACTGGTTGAGATGCAATCCGGCTTTCACAGGTATCCAAAAGCCAAAGGAGAGAATATGGAAAGCGAAAGTAGGAAAACCTTATCGCAGGATGCAATCGGGAGATTGTCAACTAGGCCACGACGGGAGTGTAGGCTTCCGCGGCCGGAGTCAGTATTTAATTGGCTGTCCGGGTGACGCCGCGTCCATGGCAAAGGTGCCAACGTTACGTGTCGCACATTATGTCCATGGCAAAGGTGCCGCATTACGCCATGAGGAAGGTCGCAGATTGGCAACCGAAACGTCGGTACCTTTGCCATGGACGCGGCGTCACCCGGACAGCCAATTAAATATAGGCCATATCACCTGCGGCAGAAATTAGTTTATTTCATTTCACTCGATAAGATATCCGAAATTAATTTATTTCATCCCGAGAAACGTGGAATATTGCTCAGACCTATAGATTAACGAAAACATTGCTCGAATAATAAGTATATATTTGCACGTGAATTCTCTAATCCTTTTTTGGGATGGAATTACGTAGCCTTGATTCTTCATTTACGAAACACCGTTTTTTGCCAAAACGGACTTACTCGACTGGGGGAAGGGAATCAAATAAATTCCATCAATTAAACATACTCATAGATTTTTCTGTCGCTTAATAACAGACATTGTTCCCTCATGATTCAAGTGGAATAATAATTAGGCAAATTACACAAAACTATATCGCCATAGAATAAAATGGCCCTTAGTGTAGTGCCATTACTTAATATCCATTTGACTTAGATATTTAAAAGATATTGTTCACTCTGTAACAAAAATTGGGAATCGGAATTATAAGTAATAAAATAGAATAAAATCATTTTTATAAGTTTATTATTTATTATTGGTAAATAAATTAAGTTACATTGAAAATAAACATTTTGTCGTCAATCATCAAGTAGTGCTACATACAATGCACATACACCTATTTACCTCCAAATAATCTCTTTCAGGTTATATATACTTTGTTTAAATAGATTCCTTCAGAAGCCCTTGTTCACACTTGATCGTCAGGTATATTGCATGACTAAAATTCAAGGGAGTCTAGCCACACGGAGAGTAGCGAGTTTCAAACACACAGTGCGCACAGCGAAGAAATTTACTGCATTAACAATTTTTAGATTTTATTTGTTTTATTTTTAAGCATTACACGCCCTACAACTGAAAAATGAAATGCTTGTTATTCTTTATTATTTCGGTTTTTATTTATTTATTATTCAAATGAACAGATCCACTCGCCCTCATGGAATTACTAGGTAAAGTTAGTGTTTGTTTTAAAATAAAAAGGAAATGAAGCTGGTGAACAAGATGATGTTTAATGTGAATTTCGTAGTATTAGCATGGCAATCCGTGACAATTAGAAATTAAGGAAACCTTACTTGGTAGATGAGCCTAATCCACAGTATTCAGAAATACTTATAGCGCATACAAAAACATAATCAAATAGCTTTCTTTGTAATTGTGTAAATGCTTAATATATTATTATTATTATTATTATTATTATTATTATTATTATTATTATTATTATTATTAACAAGAACAACAATAACAGAACAAATGCTAAGCTCCGTGGTATTCGTAGGTGTACCCAATCACTAGTCATCAAGTTCATTTCTAACGGTCACGGACAGCCCTATTGATATAATACTAATACTATAATACATTAGCAGAAGTTGGAAAGCATTGCGTGATGATGTTCAACATCACCCAAGGCGTCTCGCGGCCAGCGCCCCAATCATTGCAAAGGTCATCATCCATGCGACGGAGGCCCTAGCGACAGCTGCGCCGCCAAAGCCCTTGCCCGGAACGCCCAAAGAAGGGTTGTTGCCACCCGAGCCCCTCCATATGCCGTCACCGGAGTTACACCTGTCCCAGTTGCATGCCGTGTGGTGCGTGATGAAATGTGAATCAGAGACCGTCCCGTTCAAAATTATCGGAGTGCTCACGTCACACAAGCGCGCGAAATCGTAAAGCGCACCTGAAACAAGAAACACTTTATTCGACTAAATGTATTATACATTCTAATGCGACATATATATATATATATATATATATATATATATATATATATATATATATATATATATATATATTCTTTGGGTAATACATAATATTCCCCAAAGAGTCAACATAATAAAACCGTCATACTTTCTAGTGTATGTAGTACATAGAATTTTCCCTAAAAATGATATCCGCCGTTCGATCTTGTCAAATACAAGGCCCTGCTATTTGAAACGGATGTTTTAATTTTGAGATGTACTTTTGATGATGCCCCTAAGATATTTACAAAAGTTTAGCAAAAATGGCTACAGTTTTTCATTTAAACTATTCGCTCGATTAGAGGAAAGTTGCGTTAATAAACACGGACAATTTTTTCAAACCTGTTCTACACTACCTATATTGAATTTAGTTTCTTTCTTGATAAATATATTTTACAATATTAGTTCTTAAAATAATTTCGTGTCCAGTTTTTCTCAATAAAAGTCATTTTCGCATAATTGTGAGTCAAATATTGATAATTTTCCACAAATAGGTGAATAAGAGTTTCTAAGAAACACTGCTTTATTTTATTTTTTACTTTTTTTAAAGGTAGAGCCAAATACAAGACAAAGTTAAATATTTTTATTGGTGCGATCTGGGCATCTTAACTCTCGTACTCTCAAATTCAAGGGGTAGAGAGTGGCATAATGTTTAGCAAGTTAGATTGGTAACCTAAGTTTCAATTCAAATGGTGGAAAACTTTGTTGCGGGTTTGGAACATTCGTAAAGACATATGTTGGATTACTGAGACGATCCCCACGTGAAGCAAAGTCGCTGACCGCGGAAACAGAAGCAACAGTGACAAAGTGGGCCAAATGTTAACGCCTGTTCAGCTAATACCCTTAAAATAAAACGAGAAAGTATGGGTTGTACCAGCGCCTCTAGTTTCTATGATTTTACGTCGAGATTGGGATAGGTAATTGAACTTGAAAAATTAGGAGAACCAAATATTCGATTTTTTCATCCACACACTCGAAAAAAGGCCACCCACACCAAATAATAACATGACATAGCCACTACAGAATCAAATAAGAATGCCAGAATTTTGCTTTTTAAACCGTTTATCTTTTTCCAAATATTGGGGTTACGCCCAATATTTTTCTTATCCCTATCACGTTTGAGGTGATTTGACCTATTCCAGCACCCATTTTACTTTCTCGCATATTACTTACGTAATATATTGAAAGTACTGTAATTCTACAGCAAAAACTATTTTTCAACAGAAAAACTCATAGTGTGGCCCCTGATACCGAAAAACTTGATAATTCTTTCTCCTACACGTAGTAGATTACATTCTCTAATAGGCTGTGTAGCCATAATTCACTTCTTGTATGTCCTTGATACCGAAAAGTTGGTTGACGGTGGAAGTGTATGTCAGCCCGCCTTTCTCTCCGTCTGTATGTCCGCCTGTGTCTCCGTTTGTGTCTGTGGTCAGCGCTAGCACCAAAACCGTTCAGACGATTTTCTCCAAATTTGATAATCCCCGATCGATCTGGACGATCTTGGTAGCATTTTAGCCTCTGTACCTGCAGTGCGATTTTCCTGGTGGAACAGATTAATGTGGAATGCTCTGCCAGAAACTACCTTATATTGTGAACTGAGATAATAATAATAATAATAATAATAATAATAATAATAACAATCAATATAACCATAATAATAACAATAACAACTCATTAGTAATTATAAAATGGACCAGAACCAATTTGGACTCATTGGAGAGAATTATCAGGGTCCAAATGATTCGGTTCAAATACCACCATCCGAAAAGTTCTATACAAAGAATAACACTACCAAGGAAACAAGGGGGTAGGGATATCGTAAAGATTGGCAATCTCCATGTAAAACTGATGTCGGATATGAGAGAGTATTTCAATGAGAAAGCCTTGTGATCTCAGGTACAAAGAGTAATTCAGCAAGAAGACGAGAACTATACACCCTTCAACCTTAAACAGCAAAATGTATTACAAGAACAATCAACACTAGCCGAGAAATAAGAACAATGTAAACTTCATGGTAGATATCCTACAGAAATAGCCAAATAAAATATGGAGAGTAATGCCTGCTTGTCGTACAAATGGCTGAAGGATTCTTTTTAGCAGTACAGGATCAGGTAATTACGACACGAAATTATCTCAAGCACATTATTAAAATCCCAAAAGAGCCTTCTAATACCTACCGGGCTTGTGGTGTAAGTCAAGAAACGATCCAGCACATCACTACGGGTTGGAGTACGCTGGCCTCAAAGAATTATAAACAGAGGCACAATATGGTAGCACGAATCATCAACTTGCAAGGAAATGTGGAATTGCTGGTGAATTTAATACACCCTATTACAAGTACCATCCACAAAATGTCATCAAGAATATCATCTATAAGCTATTCTGGGACCGAAGCGTACTAACCGACAGAACAGTCCATCTGAACAGGCCGGATGTGATACTCTGGAATACATCTAAAAGAAAAGTATCGCTGATAGACATAGCAGTTGTAGATACCAGCAACCTCGACACAACACACAAAAAGAAAATTCAAAGGTACAGAGAACTAATACAAGTTGTAAAGAAGCAGGGGGATGTATTTGACGCGGAGACTGTACCGATCGTCCTCTCAGCAACAGGTGTGATACCTATCGTCTTGAAGCACTCTCTGAATAAACTGGGGATCAAGACGAACTTTATCATCAATCTACAGACAGCTGTGATCCTGAGTACGTGTTCTTTAGTCAGAAGATTGAAGGGTTACTAAATAAATGTATGTGTTTAAGAATTATTTACTGTTTAATTTATAAATTAATTTAAGTGTTTAAATTTATATTTGTAGAATTGTTTACTTTTTAATTAGTTCTTAAAATAAATATAAGTTTGTTACCAGAGAGCTGTGAAAAATAAATAAAATGACAATAATAATAATATTAATAATAATAATAATAATAATAATAATAATAATAATAATAATAATAATAATAATAATAATAATAATACTTAACGTAGTGAGATTCGGCCATCAGGTCTGCTCTTCTACCTAATCACGTAGTTCAAAATTTATAAATATAAATTGAAATAATAATTTTTTAACACGCCGTACGCAAAACGTGGTATTTCATGTTTGTTTTCCGTGTACGAAACAGCTAATTTATTCACAGTATGCGAAACTTGCGAAGCGTGTGCGAAACATCTATAGTGATTTACAATTGTTTTTCGTCATGACAACGTCTTTGTTTATTATTTAGAAACAGTAGTGTTACGTTACTGACTGGAATCCATTTACTTTTGTATTTCTAGTGATTTGATATTGAATTTATATTTCTTTACTTATCGCATTGCGTTTTGCTAACGGCGTGTTAAAACATAGTATACGCAACACGGGCGTGAGGTGATTCCCGCACTCCTCTCTTTGTCGTCCTCGCTACGCTCGGACCACAAACTCGACTCGTGCGCGAATCACCAATTTCGCAGGTTAGGTAAAGTAATAATAATAATAATAATAATAATAATAATAATAATAATAATAATAATAATAATAATAATAATTTTATTAATGGCGAGGCTCAGGCCGTAGGGCCTGGTCTTCCCCTGTAACCACTGAATTTACATACATTTAGAGTAGTAACATTTTAAGAGGGGAGGACAAGCTGTACATTTACGTCTGGGAGAACAAATCTAAGGATCATCCCGGCATACACCTTAAGCGATTGAGTAAACGCAGGAAACTTCAAACAGGATGGCGGCTTAGGGCCGAACATCATCAATTTACGGAGAAAAGTGGAAGAGAAGGGAAGATAAGAGAAAGGAAACATAAATGAAAATGAAGAGGAAAAACAGGAGGAGAAAGAAGAGAGACCGAGAGGGGGGACAATATGTACATTTACGTCTGGGAGTGCAAGACAAGGAACCATCCCGACGTACGCCTTAAGCGATTGAGTAAACCCAGAAAAACCTCAATCAGGATGGCGGCTTAGGGCCGAACATTAATAGTACTGAGTAAGTTGCACATAGTAGTGAAAGGTGTACACGGTAGTGAAACTACTGTACTGAGATATGTTAAATATGGAACTTCGCTATCTCGTGACAGCCGTGTTGGAAATGTTGGAATGAATTTATCAAATGGTGTTATTTGCGAGGAGATGGCTATTGGTCATATTTCCGAACCCGTATTTCTGACCCAGCCTTCCTTTGAAGCATACCCCCGGCGCGGGTCTATTTACGACTATTTTTGGAGCAGACCGCCACGTACGTGTACTGAAGCACCTGGATGTGATTCTCACTTTCTCCCTCAGTGGTAGGTCTCAGGTTATCATATCCAAACTGTCTGGTTGGGAGAATGTGAGATCGCGTTTGGACGGAAATTAGCAGAAGAAATTAATTTTGCCGGGCACCTACCAGGGTCCTTTTACTTGGCACAAGCATGACATAGTCACTGCGTGATGGTCTTAGATCTATCGGGGAAACTCCTTTTGGGCAAAATTCTGTATTTAGGATTTGTGCTACGAACCGATTGAAGCAAACCAATTTTTCGGTATCAACGCATCAAAAAATGCATAATTCCTTCAAAATCTCGACGTCTATTTTTGCAGTATAAATTAATATTCCCTGTACTACATGATATTCCATGATATGAATATTCCATGATAGTATATGAGAAAGTAAAAAGAGTACGTATGTACAATTTTCGATTATGTGGTTTTCTGAGAAATTTCAAACGTTAATTTCATTCCCTTTAATCATATTTTTTTTTATTTTTAGTGATTCTGTAATAGAAAAGAAAACGATGATTATCACATTTTGTTAGTGACATCTCTGAATGTAATTTTCGAGATGACACTTACCTCCCTCTGCGTACTGCATACGTTTGGTTGTACAGTATCTGGCGGCGGGGCAGTCCCGAAGCTCAATGCTTGTCGGATTAGTCAAACAGCTGCTCTCTTGTTCGCCTGCAAATTGGCAGACGTAACAGAAGAGACCTGTAAGAAAAAGATTGTTTTGTATGAACTTAGAACCCCCATTTTTCCATTTTCTAAAATATATAATATTAATTCAATAATTAAATTATAAAGTCTAAATTTTAGAATATAGTACACTGACAGTTCTATATTTTGTGCATAAAACATTATTAAATTTTATGTTCCACTAATAATATAATATTGAATCTTCTAACCCACTAACACTTCAGTCTTGTCTAATAAAACTCCTAAACACATTTTTTTAATTTTAAAAGTTAAAATCCAAACGGGTGTCTGCCATTGAACTGAGTGTATTATAATAACAATAACAGCGTGTGTATTGTGATAGAAAGGGCAAAAAAGTATTTATACATTTCACCACTTGATCACAATTGAATGTTTAACAGTTTTGGGGAATAGGTTTCCTGTTTCTAAAAAGTCAACTTCCGTTTCTAGCCCATAACAACTAAAAATTATGTAATTGGTACAAATTATGTTTTAACTGTTCAAAGAATTTACTTTCACAGCCAAGAATCAAATTCGTGATGAAATGTATAGTACTATAACTTTTAAAAATATTTATGGAAAAATGTATAACTTATAAAAATATTTATGAAAAAAGACAGCATTCACGTATACATATGAACCGATACATCAAAATTACTGCATGAACTGAATGTGCAGTTGCATTTCCAGATAGGGACTTGAAATTCAATGAAGTAATTTGAAGGTCTAATATTAAAAATAATTTGCATTAACAAAAAATATTTTATTTATTAAATGGTTTGTAACCCTTTTACGAGAAAGTTGAAATTCAATGTTTCAATTTATTTCAATATTGAAAGAAACAATTTACAAGTTTAGGCTAATAAAAACTAAAACTTCAAAGTACAAAAAGGGTACAAAATACTAAAAAGACAAAAACAATTCATGACATAATACTGAAGAATTTCAGCATTATGTAATTTAGAAAACTAGAATATCCAATTTTGTTAACAGTTAAAGTACAAGACACAAATAAGAAAGAAATGTAATAAAAATAAAAACGTAAGACAAAACACGACAGTTATTACTTAATATTTAGATAACACAAAAACGAGAATAACACAATTTTAACAATAAAAATATTAAACAAATATTAGACAGATGCCATTAGAACTGTCAAATCACTAGCCACTCTGCTCGACTGGCCATCGCGAGACTCTCAAATAGCATTCGCAAAACCTCTGGTAAGAACAGTTGATTATTTCGTGTTTACGGTCGGGATCATTAGTCCCATAAGTGTAGTGTAAGTTGTATTACGGAAGTGATTGTAATCTTCTCTCGGTGGATGGTGAGATCTGGCGCGGTGGATGGTGAGATCATATACGTCAGCAAGTGGGGTTTTTCTTCAACCAGGTGCCGCCTACTAGCGCGGCCGGCCCGCCCCACCCCAGCCGGGACAAACTCTAAGCTCCTGACTGGTCTCCCGACGTATGTGGCAGTGAAGAAAAGATCGCGCGCGGTTCTTGGTCGTTTCTTAGGGTATTTCTTCGGCATATGCTAGGTGGTTGTCGGGGAAACCAAGGAAATCTACGGATTAGAGCAGCCAGCTGTTGGAGTTCTCGCCGAGACAACTGATGAATTCGTCCTAGACATCTAGCTAGTATCGAAAATCCTGCCACTGGGAATGCGTGTACCAGTGCTCGCGCCCGGGCTCCCACATTTTCGCAAAGTAGAAGCAACGCGCACTTAGTAAATCTATTTTGACATCATATTCCCTACGCTCACGTTTTGAGATCTCATTTTGCTAGTTGTGGTAGGAGTACAACCGATTGTATCAGGTTAGTATTTTGTTAGCAGTACTAAAAAATCAAAGCTGTGGTACTTTTATCAATGCAAATATATTTTGTATAGCTCGAGAGCAAAAGTGTCTAGTTTTCAAAAGTTGCTAACCTCGCTTTGTTGATTCTATTTTTCCTCATTTAACAATTAATGATAAAAGGATGGGGAAGGTGTTTAGGAGCTCAAAAAAACTTGCGCAAATTGTACTTCTCTCCTATACGTCACATAAAGTTTTTTTAGCTTGTTTATTCTTTAGCGAAAATCAAAGTAAATATATAACAATTTTCAATATATATTAAAAATGCAATATCTTGTCTTTAGACATTCTAGTTTTTGAATAAATATAAATTACAGTCATTCGAATGTGACACAAATAATTTCTAGTGGTCTTCAGGAGCAAAAATTGTTTTACAAAAATTAGCGAGCACACTGCTCGAGAACGACAAATAAAATACTCACGTATAACACTACAATAAATTAAATAGGTTCGTTTAAAAAAATAACGAATACTGCCATAACCTAAAGTAGTATACACGGATACACAGTACAACAATTTTTTACATATCAATAATATCAAAGAAGTAGCTGTTCCATAAAGGCATCGCGTGATAACTTTATGAAATATTAAATAGCGGGTGTCCCCTTCTTTGGATTCTTCCCGCCCCATGACGTTGGCTCTGTTGCAAGAATTAGTGCACTGAATATGAGAAATGAGTCGAATCCCGCAGTATGGCATAGAGGCGGAAGAACACAACCAAATATGTACATTTTTACTCAAAATCAAAAAAATGTATGCAATTATTATATTTTTCACGACTTTCTGAGTATCTAACGATACCAGAGACTCATCTCACAAGGTTGCAGGCTGCAGTTTTTTCAATTTCTCCATGTATTAGAAATCAATGCATATAAATGTAAAAGTAGTCCAATCTTAAAGTACACATTAATTTCTGGATCTGAATGTATAAATAGTATTTTTATAATAAATCCGGAGGAATTTTTCTCGGAAATGTGGATTAACCCCGGCCCTGCTGGGAGATGGAAACTCGAATATGGATTGTAAGAACCCGTGCAGATAAGTATCGTTCTCAGCCCGCTCGGCGCGCCATAGTTTATCTCTCTAAGCTCCCTTTCCAAATTTTGTGACTTACCACTTACGCAGCAGAGAGAAAGTTATGTAAAGCTGCATGAAGAAACGGCGAATTTTCGGAACAAAAACTCTTATTACAGAGCCCTAGTAACGAATACGTGGTACAATTCAGTTGCTAAATTTAGAAAAAAAAATCCTCTGACACGTAACGTAGCCAGAATCCATGTTTTATGGGTCCTTGATACCGATAAATCGATTGACGGCAAAACGTCTGTCTGTCCATCCGTCTGTCAGTGAATAACGCAAGCGGCTAAACCGTTCAGCCGATTTTCTCCAAAATTGATATTTCCCAATAATCTGGCTCATGTCGCGGTCCCTTGGATTTGAAACCGATATTTCAATTTTGGGAGTATTTTACATGAATCCCCTGGGACATTTTCCAAATTTTCAAAAAAACAACAACAAAAGACATGGCTCCATCGTTTTGAATAAATTTTGTTATTGATTTGTGTGAAGGACATTTAAAAGATTGGGTAGGTCTCATTTTCGTTGAAAAACTCGGATATTTCGAAAATTGCAAAATTTCTAATTTTTCGGCGTCTTCCTCCAACTACAATCATGAGCAATTTCCAAATAATTATGCATTTCAACGAAAATGAGACCCGTGCCACTTTTATAAATGTACTATGCTCTAACCGAGTAAAATGTTTAATCACAAAGTTTCGTGGCATATTTGAAATCATTTTCAATGTTGGTGAGGCCCCATGTAAAGTACCCTCAAATATCAAAATATCCGTTTCAAATTTGCAGGGCCTCCAGGTCGGCCACATCGATCGGGGAATATCAATTTTTGGAGAAAATTGTGTCAACGGTTTAAATGATGTCTACAAACGAAAAGACTGACATTTGGATGGTTTTCTATAAACCAATTTTTCGTTTTCAATGTCCATTAAACATAGATTCTGCTGCCTACACAACTTATGAGGAAGTAATTTACTAATTATAGCAACATGATTTATCCACTTTCTCAATATCAGAGACCCATCAAGCTAGTTTTTCTTCCGAAAATTCGCCACTTTCCACTGCTGCTTTGTAGTAATTCCCCTTTGCTGCGTAAACATGTATTAGGCAAGAAATTATTGTTCTATAAGTACGTAGTACGCGAGAAAATGAAAAGGAAATAGGCTTACAAACCTATACAATGTGACTAAGTCTTGAAGGTATGGAACATCATTAGCGAGAGTTAAGCGATATTCCGATCAACATCAATTTCATTCGTAGCATGAAAACTCGAGCAACATGATATAAACAGTATCGCAGTTTATTCCAGCGACGAAGCCGAGCAATAACTAACAATATTCGAATGACTCGCATTAATAAAGGTTCGGGTAAATCTATAATTAAATATTTCCCAACCTTTACTGTATTGGACTTTCTCTGTTTTCTCTGTTTGAAGAATCCATCTCTGATGTTTCGCCCTTGAATTTTGTCACTCTTGGTATAATTCTTAGTACCTTTAAAAAAATCAACCGTCCGCGAATGAATATGTTAACATTATTCTGTTGACATGTTTACCTACGCGGCTCGTGCATTTTCTCCGAAGTTGGAGTGAGTGCGTATATACCTTTATTGGGGAAAAAAGTAAGTTCTCTCACAATTTTAGACGTCCAGAAACTAGAAAAATTTAAATTCGTGTTCATCTTCTTTTGATCAGACTAATGTGCCATGCTGTGCTCTGGTAACTGACTCGTTATTTGAACGTTAATTGACAATCAAGCAACAAAAATAAATTATCTGGTAGTATATCAATTCAAATTCTGAGGCTACCACCTGGACCTTAAGATTCGTTATATTTTTTCTGTGACAGTTATCATGATAGATCACACTGAAATGTCTGTATAAACTTTATTATTGCATATGTACATTAGTTCATAAGTGCAATATTAATTGAGATATTACTATATTGTACTAATAAAAAATAGCTAAATGCCTCAATACCATATAAAAACATGCACTTTATATCTGCGTAAAATTCTTGGTAAAAGGTTTTCTTTATGATTGGATAAATGAAAATCAGCTTTAAGTTAACACATAGATTCTTCCCGATAATATTATAATTATTCTTGTCAGATAATTTAAATTTCCAACTTTCTGTCAATTTTTCTTCCTCCTCAGTGTGAAACCAAAAATACACATTTTCGTACTATGTAAACAGAAGTATTAATTTTTAAAGAAGCCATGAAAGTACTTTTGCCAAGGTTTCATTTAAGTTCATTTGTACTCTTTATCCATGGTATGAATCTAGAACTTGAAAGTAGAACCATTAATAAATACAGATTATCTTAAATTATTTTGACAAAAAAAAGGAATGTGAACTGTCAATGTTATAATTGTGAGAAAAACAAAAAATAGGTTCACAGAGTTATTTCTGTATACTTGAGCATAGAAAATATTATTATTATTATTTATTATTATTATTATTATTATTATTATTATTATTATTATTATTATTTCCATTATCTGCATCGTATAGTAAATGTGATTTCAAAAAATATTTAGAAAACACGTCTTAACTGTTGACTAATGTTCTCGTTCTTATTTCTACGATCACTGACAGAATAACTACACAATCAAACAATTTTTTTTAAAAAATTATATTATACTCGCACATCGGCGTATATCCTTTGTTAAACCACTCCAAAAATGACTCAAATCTATGAATAAAGTTTTCTTTTCAGATATACTAAATAACATTATTGAAATGTAGCCATCATTCTCGCAAAATATTGATAAAAATATTCGCATTCCATTGCAACTACTTATGTCTCCAATTTATTTTCAGTGCACATAAATACCAATACGCACAGTACTGTTTCAAAAATTAGCTAAATAACGGTGTACTGTTTTAGAAAAATACGAGTGTCCATTCTTATTAAGGCGTACGTAAGCTTTTCAATTGTTTGTAAATAAGGAGGTTGAAATCATACATTGTCACTGAAATAGAAGAAGTTCAATTCCGTTTTCTCGTGGTTATGGTCTGTTCAGAAAAAGTCATAAAAGTTAATACCCTCCACATAACAAGTGAATCAATGGATCTATTTTCACATAGAAACAATATTACATACTTATTTACTCTCCTGCATATCATTTTGGTATCATTGGTTTAAAAAATAGTTTTTCGTTCGTTGAATTGTATTTTTCACTTAAATAATTACAATTCGAAATATTTTCCCTCCCGTGTTGGTATCCTTCTTAACAAAGTGTATCCTCTTTAACAAAGATAAGTTTGAGCAAAAATAATAAATGGTCTTACCATCGCAGTATGCTGCTGATAACAGCACAACCGCCGCAATCCACAAAACCCGTTGGCCCAACATGAGTACGATCAGACAAGATATTCGGACGAACGCTTCCCTGAGAATGAAGCGGAATGCCACGGAATGCTCTGTGCCATCTCCTTATCAGTGTCATCGCTCCAAAAGATAGTCCCCCCTCTCTCCGATAACCGCGATAGTTGCCTCATTGGTAAGCGAATATTCGTACACGTTTTCTCCACACGTAAAATATGCCAGAACAGCGCTTTGCTGCCCTAAGTATATCTACATCTCCCCATTGTGTGCTACACTCGTAGGAGCGGAAAGCGGTGCCTGCGATTTATCAGTAATATTGCTCATTGATCATAAGAAAAAGATTTCATCTAATTTTTTTGTTAAAGCACCTTACTCGGAATTTTTTTTCATTTCTGAGGTCACTTCATATGAACCCGAATAATGAACTAAGTATAAGCAACCTAATCACCATATTTTTCAATTTTCTAACAACCAAAGAAGTAACCGAACATGGAACTAGGGCAATTTTTATAACCCCTCTTTGCGCTTTTCGATAAAAATGTTAAGAAAAATTTGGAGCTGGTTTTGAGAAATAAGCTATGAACCACACAGTCTCAGGCTGGATAAGATAGCAAAAAGTGCCCCCGCTTGAAATTAAAAAAAAAAAAACAACATATTTTCAATTTCTAATAATGATGAAAATTATTTATTTGAAATTTTTATATTTAGTTTATTTTATTATATTTAAATTATTTATATGAAATTTATTTATGTTAAATTTACTCACGTTTTGAAAATATTTTTTAAAATTATATTTGCCGCGAAATCCAAAATTTTAAATGGATTTTAAAATTTTGGAATTTTTTAAAAGAAAGTATTATTCCGCCAGGTGCACGAGAAAATTCTCAAATGTTGCCCTAATGATCAGCTATCTTCTGATTTTTTTTCAGATTTTTCTGATTAGGGTGCTATGTTCAAAAAAATTAATATACCTCTATTTGTCTCATTATTTTCATGTATATTGAACTGTATAGAGGTGTGTAATTACAATATTATTTTCCAGTGGCAATATTTAAAATATTAAAAGGGTAATATCAATATAGTAGTTTACGTAATAAGGGCACCAAATAGGTGATTTACGCACGAGTCGAGTGCGGGAATCACCTCGCGCCATTATTGCATACATTTTTGCAATATGCATTATTGCAATAATATAATAAATATTTGCATTATTGCAATCATATAATAAATATTTGCATTATTGCAAATATGCAATATTGCATTTGCATTATTGCATACAAGCATATTTTTTAACACGCCGTGAGCGAAACGCGGTGTGTCAGGCACACGCTTCGCGATGTTTCGCACACTGAAAAAATAGCTGTTTCGCTCACGGAAAGCAAGTCGCGTTCCGCGCACGGCGTGTTAAAAATTAGTTTTGTTATTTACGTCGATAAATACGTGCTTATCAATATCCTTAGCTACCAACCATCGAAACAACGCATTAAGAGCGCGTCCATAGAAACGGCCGTTATAATACTCGAGAGTCCTTTAAAATATTTTAGCGGAGGCTTGGGGTTACATTTCACCAATGCTTATAAATCTTTGGATAAATGTCCCTTTTGTCCCAAATAACCTCTTATCCTTATCATGCATTCCGTCCCTTTTCCCCCATGTCCCTTTTATCCCACTTTTTCCCTTTTCCGTTTGCCTTATCGGCTCGTTTTGTCCCGATGACCGACGTATCCCATTTTGTCCCTTGTCCCGTTTTTTCTCCTGGTACCATTTTGTCACATTGTCGCCTTTGTCCCCTCGTCCAACTTTGACACCTTATCCCACATGTTTCTTTGCCCCGTCGTCTAATTTGTCCCCCTTTCCTCATTTTGTCCCGTGTTTTACCTTTTCCCATTTTGTCCCCATTGTCCCATATCGACCCCATGCCCTTTTCGTCCTTCTTTCCGTGCTTTGTCTCACTTGTTCTTTTGGTCCTTCCGTGCGCAGTGGTTTTTATTTATAAACGGTACCAAGACCCTGTAGCATCAACCCTTGCTACAGAACATCGAGAGTAATGACAAATCTTAACTCATGAAAGTGTTAAACATTCATTTTAAATAACCAGAATAACTAGAAATAACAAAATACATTGTATGTAACACGTGCTCTATTAGTCTTTAAGGGCTTGTTACATTAACAACTATTGCTAATAATATTTGATCGTAAGATGTACCCGCACCAGATGGTCAACATTTTTTTTAATTTACTTTAAATTACGTGAGAGGTTCAAACAATTATAAATTATAGAAAATTGACTGAAATTGAAGTGAGAATTTCTTGAGAATTTGGGATGTATTTGTGTGTACTAACAAAATAAGTAACTGATAAAACATATTTTCTATTTAAATGATACAAATTGTTCACATCTAAGTGATAATGTTGCGCAATTATACCAAAAGAAAAATGAATGCATTTATAAGAAAAAACACCCAAAGTTACGTGCTCAAAGTAACAAGGAACTGGATTTTTTTGGGTCTTCCGAGGCACTCTGTGCTCGTCCTGCGAGCAATGTTTCCGGAGATAGAGGTTGCAATATAAGTATATCTTAATTGCATCTGAACTGCTCTCTTATTAGATAATTAAATTTAATAAAATACATTTAAAACATTAGCTCGTTCCATTTCTGACAAGTTATTGCTTGCATAAGTTCTTGTGTTTTTGCAGCAAAGTCGTGGACTAAGATGTGCGTGGTGGGACTTCCTTGAGCCGCTGCATGGATCTACGACCCAATATACCTCATAAGTACGTGAGATTACGTCTCGCCATTGTAAAGGAATTACGTGATAAGGATACGGCTGGGACGTGATGCATGTGACAATATACTGGTTCGTTTCCTCGCCGTAGCAAGAAATGTGGCCACTGAATTTCATTTTGATACGAATAAGTTGCCTCAGCTTCCAAACATAAATACTAATACATTAGTAATAAAAATTGTCAAATATTAGAAACATGACTAGCGAAGACTAAATAAAAAATATATCCAACTTCATTTCAAGTGGGTAGTACAGATTGTGTGAGCTTGCTTCTCAGTACCACCAAGAAACATTGAAATGAGCATTTATTTATAAACATGATTGAAATTGAATCATTGGAATATCCCCATCAATAAATGTGCTTAAGTGGAACAACTGTTAAGAAAGTTTATAACTAGCAAAGCATGGAATCATGTTTGCCGTTCTTCAAATGTGTAGGTGGGATTCTAATTTGTTTGATGGTAAAGCTAATCTAGATCGCACAGCGGCTATGGCTTTTCTTATTTTACGCCAAAAACGTATCTTAATTCATAGTACGTTTTCTTAATTCATGGTATCTCTACCCTAAAACCATACACAAGTTGAATTTTGAATACAGAAATAAATGAGTGTTTTGTCAAGAATTGTTAACAAAATATTCGCTCCGATGTAATAAAATCTATTTCTAAATGCAAGTGGCTCTCGTGGCTCGGGACAAAGTCGCTCAGGGCCTTTCACCTCTGAAGTTCCAGGTTCGATTCCCGTAGAATCCTCGTAGAAATTCATGTGAAATTGATTACGACAAAATGAGTTTGCCTGCTTCATAGCGGCTAGTCCAAACTCCTTATAAACGACCCAGTTAAAAGAGATACCAGTTATTGATGAAGACAATGACAATGATTAATTGTCTATAATTGTTAATGATTAATAAATCTACAACTCAGTAATTTTATTTTTTATTATAAACATAATTATTAACAAAGCAATTTTATTTATATTAGAAACAAAACATAAAAAAGGGGTTTGATGATTTTATTTCGATAATGTAAATACTTCCCACATAAAAACAAACATTTGTAAGAAAAACATAAATCATGCTAGAAAGCGAGATTTTTCAATAATTTAAATATAAATTGTTTAAACTTTGGTTAAAAAAATCCAAGCACATTTTGGCGAAAATTTCAAATTTTAAACTGATGAATGGTTTTAATTAGTTTTCACTATCGTCCACATTTTTTAAAAATCTGAAAAATTATGTTATAGAATGTTATAAGACACATTATATGGAAAAAACCGAGACAGTGCTCTAACTTTTTCACGTTGAAAATCAATTTCAAAAATTAATTTTTTCCTATTTGAATTTGGCGCAAAATTGGTTGAAAAAATACTTACAAATTCAACTATTTTCAGTCTCTACAATTTTTTCCGCTTGATAAGTGCAATAGAAAATGAGAAGAAGTAAAACTTGAAAAAGACGTTTCTCGTTGTATCTCTGCAACAGATTGTCGTAGGAGGCTGATTTTTTGAGAATATACGGAATTTTTATTATCTTTTATATGAGCATCGCGATTATCGATTTGGTTTGGGGGCACTTTCACCGCCTTATTCGGCTATATCTTTTGTTGCCAATGCAACGAAGTGGTCCAGAGTTGAGCAGTGTTTTCTGAACCCGCACGGGATTGCGTGAGCTGATTTCTGCACTCTAAAGTCCAGACCAAATGCTTATTTGCCATGCGTTCCAGCACTTTGCAAACGTAACTGGAAAGAGATAGGACGGTGGCTCGATGATAGCGGATCGATCCTTTCCTTCATTCAGAGCTGGGACAACGACGGTTTCTCGACACAGAGCAGGAATTGTGCGCTATTTATAAATGCGATTATAAAGGCGGGAAGATAAATTGCATTGCCATCTCAGGAAGATGATGTTGCATTTGGTTGAGAATTCCACCAGCAACTGAGGCAGTTCTTTTCGCTAAACGCTAACGCGAGATCAGAGCCCATTTCTGACATGGAGTACGGGGTGTTTTAATCGGCAGACGCCATTCTAGGAGCTTCCAATGAATGCTTCTCCATCCTCTCTTTAGTCAAAAGAAAGTCTGGAGCGTAGTTCGCCGAACTATACATTTTTTCGTAGGGTGCAGAGTGTTCCTCTGCAATCACATTTCGAGACGTAAACATCTCTCCATTTTTCTTGCCACATGTCATCACGTCTAGTGTGGAGAATTATTCGCTAAATAAAAGGTCATTCATCACCAGAGCGCTTTTGGAGTAATCCCCCATTAAATAATTCGAAGGAGTAATCCTCTATTAATTAACATAGTCCGTCATGTCTGTGTCGGTTGTCAAGAGGACCGCCAGAGGACCAGGCACGGTATTTGGTGATGTATGACCTTTTATTTAGCAAATATTTCTCCACACTAGACGTGATGAGATGTGACAGTTGAGAGAGGAGGTGTATTTTCTGCGTGATGAATTTTTGCTTTCTAAAATTGTTCTCCTCGCCTTCGCCCTGAACCTTTTATATTCGAAAGCCTTAGCTTTCCACGATTGGATAATATTTGAGTCATGACAGTGCCCTTTTACGGGCACTGACGGCTCTAGAACAGTATTTTTTTTTTATTTGTTGCGTCAACTCATACGCAACGCGTCTCCAAGTCCCTTGGGGGCATTGAGCTCTTCGCGCTTTTGGAGTAATTCTCCATTAAATAATTCGCGGGAGTAATCATCTATTAAATAACATAGTCCATCACGTTTCGTCTCTGTCAGTTGTCAAGAGGACCGCCAGATAGCATATCCGCGTACGCGCCTCTCTCTTACGCGCACCTGTGTCACTACCCATCGGCCAGAATTGGGAAGGAATAAGGATAGGGGTAAGGTTTAGCACGCTTCACATGGGTTGGACTAGCCCCTGTGAAGCATGCAAACTCGTTTTATCGTAACAAATTTCACATGAGGTTCTACGGGGATTCTACGGGAATCGAACTACGGGAATCGAACTATGAATCTCGGTGGTGAAAGGCAAGCGACTTCGCCACTGAGCCACGAGAGCATCTAATTCGAATTCAAAGTAGCAACTTCGTCTGTACGTGGAGGTCGTCATCAACATCAACCCTATATGGGGTAAAACCGCGAAAGGATAGATGCGTGGTGAAACTAGACGCGCCTCCTGTAAGCAGATTATTATCAAAGACGTGTAACGGGTCATCAAGAGTTTTTGTTCGAATTTAAATGTTTTCGTGACTTCGTGGTAGATACTTTTCCAGCGGTGGGCATGATGAACGATGAACGTTTCTAGGGGGACGATCTCCGCCCATTCCATTCTGTTCTATTAGCTCACGATTTCCAAAATCTGACACTAGTGATTCAAGTCATCCACGGACGATAGTGTTGCCCTCATTACTAAGACCTTCTTCAATACTCAGAAATACAGAAGGTCTTGCCCTCAACACCATGATGGACATAACACGTTATTTCCAGCCCTCAAAGCCACGTGATCTGACTTCTCCATTCTTGATGTTTTCGCGGAAGTGAGTCGACTCCGTCTAGTGTGAGATGATAAGGGATAAATTCATAGATTTAACACGTTCAGGTCGCTGACCGTAGAAGCATAGACGGTACGCGTAGAAGGTACGGGCGGCGACGGGTCGCCTTAATTTACGACGCCCGGCAAATCTACGGGCGCGCCATTCATTCTATATAGTATTTGCTTCTATACATTTTTTTCATTCACTGACTATTCATGGAGGTTCCTTCATCAATAAAATACCTCAATACACTACTAGATATCGTTTGCTGTCATGTAATCGGTAATAAATAGTTTTGGAATACACTGACAAGCATGCCTTGTGCATCGACGCCTAAGGAGCGCTGTTCAAAATTATCACACCTACGAATTATTGGGAATAAAAAGTAATGTTCTTTCTTCATTATTTCAACAAACACAAGAATGTAATGTTTTGTATCGTATATTCTAATATTGACAGAATTTGTGAGAATTTAGTTAAAATAAACATGTTCAACTTTTTTAGGACTCAATTTTTTGTATTATTTATATTTTAAATATCTTTGAAATTATAAACGTAAGCATAAAAATTGGATCTTCGTATAAAGGTGCAAGATTGTTGCTTTAAGATGAAAGATGATTTTTCTTCTATGATTATTTGTTTGGAAGATATGACCCTTCCAATATACCCCCTTACCTTACGACCTATGGTGGAAAAAAATTGGGTAGAGGCTACGATCTGAATCTGTTAAATTAATACAATGATTGATTTTGTTAGTTGTCAACTTGAAATTTTGGAAGAACGCATATTCAGGAAAACTCCATTGGATGAGATGCAACCGATATGCGCAGGAATTCTTTCGAATCGAGTGATATTTGTGATGACACAAAAGATGTAAGAGGAAAGCGTGATTGTCCTGTCCCTCCGAAATATATATTCTTTTTCGTTATATAGTTGCAATCACGTCTTTTTTATGAAGCTGCAGTTCTTAATAGCAACGCAACACATAGTCATATCAGAGTTACTCATTTATACTTAGAAATTGACTAAGAGCTGAGTTATACTACATTCATACTTCGAATATTTTTATATACCATTCATGTTATTTGTTTTCTTCGCCGTCATTTGTTTGCATTACATACATTATTACACCGCTACACGTTACTTTGGTTGTTATCATACATTACAATTTCCTTGGGTTAAACGAGATAGTCATGTTTGCTGCCAACTGTGAGGGTACAAAACCCAATCGACTTTTCGCAAAAAGGAGGCGTGAAAAATAAAGCATCGTATTTAGGAAGAAATCGTTGTTTCCTTACTTTATTTTATTATGAAACGTTCATATTGGCATTAATTCGAAAGAAAGTGTCAACTTGTCGACAAAAGTTTTGTCATGTCATTGTTTCTGTTTTTAACGTGTGTCTTGGCAGCATTGTTTAGGTTGATTCGTGGCTCTTAACTTCAGAAATACACATTCGTGTATATTGGGAATTGGATCAAAAGTTTGGTTCGCCATAATTGTTTATTTGTTTCCAGTATCAATTTTGTGAGTTTTGTTTATAGTGCAAGTGTGACATTCTGTTGGATTCATTACGTTACGCAACTTTATCCTGTTAGTGTTATGTCAATTAACAGTGCAAATTTTGACTGATTGTTAAAACTTCATTTCATGAATTGCTGATTTTGTTTTGAAATTGTTGTTTAGTGTACAATGCCGTGGAGCGATCAGAGTATAGAAGAAGCTATCCAGACAGCCAAAACAAGAAATGCAATTTTTGTTGTATATGTAGAAGGTTAGTAATAGAACACCTAATGTGTTGCAGCTACTCAGAGTTTAAAATATGTTTTTTCTGGTTTGTTAGCATCACCCTAGCCTTGTGATATTGTTACATATATTGTTTGTTGACTTATGTTACAGATGACACAAAGCCTACACCGCTTCATAGCATTATAGAATCCCCTGAGGTGTCAGCTCTGCTTATGAATGAACGTTTTGTGGCAATTCGAATTCGTAGTAGTGATCAAAGCTACAGAGATTTTTTAGCAATCTGTATCCTTTTGTATTGAAACAATTATAATTGCATTTGTGTATTTATATCTTTTTACAGTAAGTATCATATGTAATCGAGAAGAACCAAAGTATGTAAGGGTAGCACCATTGAAGAGTTTGACTGTGTAAAATATTTTATTTAAAGAGGTATAAAACATATATGTTAATTTACATTGACCTGATAATGATCAACATATTTTAGAATCCATTTATTTGAGGTATCTGGGGACATATATATGTTTGTCTCTAATTGCACTGAAAATAAAATTTTAAAAATTGGCAAATGTATTGGTATCCATCACTTGTTCTAAGAGAGAGAAGTGAAATGTGCTAATTCAAAATATGTAAACCATTTGTCTCTATCACCTACTGTTCTTTAGATATAATCCTTTAACAATTTATATTTCACTAGAACAGTTATGAAATACTAATGAGCATAGCATTAGTTAAGAAAATAATGAGATTGAGTCACATGATACATATGGTATGTTGTAATATCTAGTTCAAGATTTATATACATAAAATCTATACCCTCTGAAAACACTTCTTTAACCCAATGTGTGTTTCGCTTGAATTTCTTGGCGATAGAATTGTGAATTTGTGTTGAGCATTTGACATGTTATGCAGTATCCAGTAGTAGTCAGCCAACATTGCTGCACGTCATTGGCCCAGATACCATGGGTAGTGTGAATAATAAAGAAGCATTTGTTCAGTCTCTTTTCATAAGCATGACCATTTGGTTTGAATATGTTCTCCAACCAATAAGCTTATGCTCAACTTTGTATAAATGTCGAAGTGATGGGTATATTCTCATGGCGAATTGAGAATGTTCTCGTTTGTCTATGTAGGTGATGCACTTTTATTCCGATATTCACTGTTTTACAACTTTGTGTGTTTTATCTTATCTCCTTTGCGTTTTGCCGGTGCTGCTGTTTATAAAGTCTCTCTTAGTTTGTGTTCAGTATTTTTCTATTTTAAGTCTCAATTTCACGCTTAATGGAGTAAACAAAATGTGGAAGCGTTATTTCAGTTGCCTCAAGTGTGGCTTTGATAACTCGCTCTTGAGGAATTGTTATAAACCCTTTCCGATGAGTTCGATGATATTAAACATGGGCAATACCAAAACCTTCATTTCAAAGAAGCAAGGCATTGGAATTGTTAATTTTCATTATTTCATAAATGTCAGGACTTTCATATTCTGGAGTATTACATCAATTCAGACCTGGTAACATTTACACTAGCAATCCTATTCACATTTACCTATATTAAATTTTTGTTTGAATACCCTTTTTCCATTAATTCATTCATTCCCAATGATTGTAGAGTTTTAATAGGAATGTGATAGAGGAAATTAACCTGTACTTATTCTTGCACTTCATTTTTACTTCCCCATATACGTACATATATACAGAGTATTTTGCGTAGTATAGGGAAAGTTATGTAATGCTGCAGAAAATACATTTTGAGATTCAAAAATGATTCAAAAATTCCATTTGTCCATTTATCTGTAAACATTACTAGTTCCTAAACCATGTGTAGGATTTTTTCCAAATTGAAGAATCCCATGTCCATCTGGCTCGGTCAAAGCTTTTAAATTTTGAAAATAATTCTTTAAAATTTAGGGAACTTTACATGAAGCCACCCGAACATTTAAAAACTTTTCTCAATTTTTTTTCTGTAAATTTCTTGTGAGAATGGATTAAAATACACTTATATAGGTGGCATAAGTCCAATTTTCAACTCTGAATTTTTGATAATTTCAAAATTTTTCAGGGGTCTTTCGACAACTACAAAATTGAAGATAGAGATTTTTTCCTTCAAATGAAATTTGTTCTCCGTAGCGAGTTCTTTCTTTAAGGTCTTTTAAAGTATATTATTATTTATACTCAGTGTATTTTTTCAAGATGTAGCAAAATAGTTTCATTTCTCTCTTTAAGATGGGTAGAATATTCTGATGCTTATTTGTTTCCATTGTGTAATAATAATGCTTTCAAACTTGTTTAAAATGAGTTGATGAACAATAGCCATGCTTTAATGTTGTGTTCTACCCCAAGGCACCATGTGAGACCTTGAAGATCCATACATTAACAAATAGTGTCACTCATTGCAAAGAATATCACAAATTCTTTGTATTTGTGGCAAAAATGTAAAGTGGTTGTACTTGGTACAAGCAAATTAAATTCTTTAAAGCATGAGCCGAGTAGTTCAGATATACTTTTTATTAGTACTAGGTCCTGTGCAAGGTCACAAAGATCAGCATTGTCAATTAAATGAATACTTTCTTTAGATTGGTAGTCAGGTTCTGATACATTGCTGGAATATGAAAGAGAACTTTTTTCTTGCGCTACATCAACTGTATATTATGTAGGTGCTATTGGGATTGGACAAGCGACAGGATCGTGTGGAATTCGTTTAGAAACTCAAAGAATGTCTGGTTACTTTATAGATGCACAAGTTATGTAGGAAAATCCGGTCACATATGACAAACTGAAATAACAGTCTATGGTATGCTTGCTTGTCTCGTGCCATATCATAAGAACTCCAAAAGCCAGATGGTTGCTCTTTGCCTTCCTTACCCCCACCATGCAAGTTGCACGCACTTGTCAATTTATCAGTATCCACATTTGAATTGAAGTATAGTTCATATACTTTGTACAGAAACAGTGTAAATGTCTTCCTATTGAATTGGTCTGTTAGATAGCTGCACTCATAGCAAAACAGATCTGGTAAATATAAACAACATCTGGACATCGTAGTATTGCTTTAAACTAAAAATAAAAAAGAAATAAATGAAGGTTAGTAATGCAATATCGAAAACGTTTTAAAGTATAAGCTTAAATATAACTATTTTCCCAGATAAAAATATGAGATGGCTAGTGGCCTAAATAAAATTACAGCCCATTTCTGCACGTTCAGAAATAAATGTTCATAAATCTTGTTTCAAAAACTTACCCCAAAACAATACTCATACATGCTAACTTTTCATAAAAATCATTTAAAATTTATGAAGTACATATTAGTACCTTAATTAGAGATGCCCCATATTGGGTGGCGTTGCCAACAACTTTTTAAAAAAATTGATGAACAGTGTCCCAAGAAAATTAAATTTTGTTATCTTCAAAGCCTGAGAAGGTAGAGCAAGATTCTCCTGAATTTATATTCCCCAATCATTGTGACAGATGTTGTGGCTTCTTGAATTTGAATCGGATATTTCATTATTTTGGGAATATTTTTCATACTTTAAATTACCGATTGTCTTTCATATAATTCATGATTTATTAGAACTCTATTCATTATGCTAATCAAATTGGACAGGATACCATAATCCAAATAACTACTTTGCTGTAACAAAGACACTGTGTCAGATGCCAATATTGCGACTTTCGTGAAGCCAAAAAGCGGAGGAAGGTTACAGCAAGCAAAACCCATATATTTCGCTGATCAAAATATTTTTTCCAACATTTTGCAATATTGATTCCCTTGTAAGAGAACATTCAGTAACAAGTGATGTGTGTGATCGAGTTCTCCTTTTAATATCACTATGTTCCTCTGTTATTAAGATTATTTACTGCAATCCAGTGAAATCTCCATTTAATGATTACTGGTAATATTATATATTATGTTATAATAAACTTGTCTGCAAAGATGAAAACTTTCTGAACGTTACTGATAAAATACCTAAAACTCATGAAACATTGCTCGACTGTTGCTGAAACATTGCTGAAACATTGCTCGACATTTCCTACAGCCTGTCCAGTATTCTGTGATACAAATATAAGTTAATATATGTTTTTTATTTCAGTGTTGCTGTCTCAACATAATTAGCATTTTTATTTGATTTAGTATTATGTGATGAAGGTTGTCGATATGTAATATAGTTAGGGCTGCTGACAAAATTTGGGCTCTGATACAAAGGTGTATGTGGTCCTTAAATAAAATTGTCCAGACATGTGTATATTGTGTGTGTGTGTGTGTGTTTTAAATATACAATTGATAACATTGATATGAGTATTTAGATAAGACTTAGTACATCCTTTGGTGCTCAGCTGTTCACAACAGCTCATAGTGTTTGCAGTGCCTCAGAACATGACATAACATACTTTTCCCCTCATATGACTTTCAATTTTGAAAATATATTATTTTGAAAAAGATACTGTCCAATAAAAATTAAATGAATTAAATAAATGTTCAAATTATAATAAAAATTATGTGACACATGGAGCTTAATTGATTCTTAATTGATTGATGAGCACAATGAACCTCAGAGCAATGTAATGTACCAACTGCACATTCACCCCCCCTCCCTCGGCTATAGTTGTTGTGAACTTCATTTTGAAATGTTACCCTTCAGCACCCCATTCCTCTATGTGAGGGAAGTGTGTTTCAACAGTAACGGTAACAAGAACAAATTTATTCAAAATCTTTAAAGCAAGGTGTAAATCAGAATTTCTGCTTCGTGTGTTTACTTGCATGTTTGTTTAAGATATTTTTCTAATGTGCTAAGGTTTTTACTGATCTCTTTAATAGATTTTTTCTGCACAATATGCTAGAAGGTACAAGATTTTTAAGTAATAAATGAAAGTTTGAATTAATTATATTTCTTAACATAAGAAGATCAATTGGTGCCAATACCATCCCTATTTTTTATAGGCCACAATGGATGGCCTTTGGAAATAATCAGTGGTGAATTACCTCAAGCAGCTGTTATTCAACGCATTCAAAATATTTTAGGACAATCAGGTTAGTATTGTTTCTATCTTATGTATTTCAATTTTATTAAACCCAATTTCAGTGAGGTATTAAATATTGTATTGTCAAGTTAAAAGGAGGAGGAGCTGTCTTTTAAATAATATATTGAATTTTATAATAGAAAGTAGGGAATTAATCTTAAGAGATTCTTTATATTTTCCTCTGATTTGTTGCCATATAAATAAGTGAATTTATTTCTGGCTTCAGATGAAAATATTGGTGGTTCATCTTCAACTGAATCAAAAGAATTAAGTGTTCTGAATGCACCTGAGGATTCACCTTCTTCAACTTGTGTCTCTGCAACTACTTCTGCCACTTCTACATCTGTGCCTCAAGAGCCTGAAACAAGTGGAGATGTGAGAGAAAATGTTGATACAAACTCCTCTGATCCAGAAACAAGCAGTGGTGTATCTGGTAGTACCAGAAGTGATGGTTGGAACCTTCCCTCGCCAGATGATAAAGCTCCCAGTAAAAATTGTAACCAAAATATACCACTAAGTGACCCAATTAGTGCAGCTGGAGTGAGTGATTCATCTTCTTTTAAAAAGCAAGAACAAAAAAAATCTGTGGTACAGAGTTCTAGTAGTGAAAACAAACCTGCCACAAATCCTTCTTCATCAAGCATTAGAGATATACCCCGGCCTCAACCAAGACGTATACAAGAAGATTCAAAGTCACACTTGCTCAGTTCAGAGGAGAGAGCACGACATCCACTAGGACGAGTACCCAGTGTTCCTCATCCTCATGTTTCTCCAAGTAAGTGTGTTCTTGGTGATTATTGTAGGTTAATTTGCATTTATCTGATCTTCAGAAATGCCCCAGAGGCGTCGGCAAGGATATTCTTCTCTATTTAAGAACATATGTTTGCCCTCTTTAAGCACCAAAATGTATATTTCTTAACATTTTTTCCTTTCTGTTTTACTTTCTTGTTTACTCTGTATAAAGAAAGTAATGTAATGCTGCAGGAAAAAGTGTCAACATTTTGAATGAAAAACTTGTTTTGTGTATCCCTTTTAACAAAAGTTTTATTTTCTTTTATACACAGTGTATTAATCTCTAATGTAGTATATTCAAACAATGTTTTGGGGGTCCTTGATACTGAACGTTTTTTGTTAGTTTTTTCCTAACTGTCTGTGGCTAAACCCAGAGGCATATCCAGGTCTTTAGGCGCTCACGACCAGAATTGAATGTGTTCCCCCTATCAGGATGCTTATCGGGTATACTCTAAATAGCTTCCCTTGTAAGTGGCGTCCATGGCACGTGTCATGTCTACAATGCTCTTTAGCCTCTGGTTAAACCTTGCACAGACATTTTCACCGAAATTCCTCGTATTAATTGGGGTGTCATTGTGATCCCTCGAATTTGAAATGGATTGTATAATTTTTGTGGGTACTTTACAAGAAGCCCCTAGGAGATTGCCGAAACTTTCTTAAAATTGGCTCAAATTTCATCTTTAATTTTATTCTGGAACGGAGCAAAGTACATGTAAAAAAAACGTATTTTCTATTTTCGGTTAAACCCCCTGAATTTCGAAAATTACAAAAGTTAAAAAAGAATTTTGTCCTGCAACAACCACAAGATAGAGATGTTTTCACTATGAAATATTGATCTTTAAATCATTAATGTACAATTTTTTTCAAAATTCGAGAAGTCTTCGTGCAATTTGAAATTGTAACATTTTAAAAATGTATGTAAGCAAACTCCTTTCAAAAGGCCTTTTTTTAACGAATGGAACGAAGTTCGCGTAATAATATGACATACACCAATTTTTATTACAATCTCTTGAATTTCGAAAATTTCAAAAAGTTCTAATTTTAAAAATCTCCCCGTCACCTTGTTTGTTGATGGGGATATTTATTCTTCATTATTAGATCTTTGAATCATTTCATGTACAGTTTTTCGAAGAATGTGTTTTTCTAGGAATATTGCGTGCAGTCGTGAGGACGTTGGGTTCCAAAATCTGAGAGTGGTCGTAAAAGCTCAATACGCCCGGTAGCAAAGAGTGGCTTGGACGTCGGACTTCGAGGGCTGTTGAGATTAAATTTCTTTTCGAAGTAAATATTTTGTTTCATTAAACTTTTCGTAAGAATATACCAGAGTTTGGGTGCGATTTGGCTAATTTTTCAGAGGGGTACCTTCAAAACTCCAGGAGGGGACGAATCGAACCATTCGTGAGTGAAACAAAAGACAGCATTGCTTACGAAACAGTAAACGAATGAATGCTGTTGGGAATATGTTTCGTTCCCAATTTCATGATTTGATCGCTTTAAAGTGAAAGTGGGGGAGCTTATAGGAAGATTTTTTTTAACTTTTCTCCCTACGGAGTAGAGGGCGTTACGGAACTGCGCGAGGAAAACGGCGAATTTTCTGCAGAAAAACTTATTACATGGCCCTGGTAACGAAAAAATATGTAAATCCCGTTCTTAAATTTAGGGGGAAATCCTCTATCGCATGGTGTGGCCAGAATCCGTTTGTGGGTCATTGATACCGAAAAATCCCAAAACGGCAAAACGTTTGTCCGTCTGAGAACAAGCCTAACGGCTAAACTGTTAGAGCCGATTTTCTCCAAAATTGATATTTCCCATTTGATCTGACTAATGTCGCGGCCCCCTTGAATGTGAAACCTTATTTCAATTTTCGGGGGTACTTTACATGAAGCCCCTGGGACATTTTCAAAAAAAAAAAAAAAAAAAAAAAAGAGGGCTCCATCGTTATTGATTAAACTTTGTTGTTGGATAGTGTGAAGAACGTTTAAGAGAATGGAGCAGGTCTCATGTACGTTGAAAAACCTGATTTTTCGAAAATTGCAAAAGTTCAAAATTTGGTCGTCGCCGGAAAGGGAACGAATGTTCACTCCCTCTGATGTGTCTTAAAGTCCGACACGGGCGAATACCGAATGCTCGGCGCTCGGCGAATCACGAGCAACCTGTCCACACTACTCGGGATTCGCCGAATTTTCTGGCCTCATGTGCGGAGCCGCCTTTAGGCATAGGGGTCGTCCATAAATTACGAAACGCCGGAGAGGAGGAGGGGCAGGTTATGTAGGGGGTTAGGCTACATAGGCAAGTTACATAGGGGTAGGCATGGTATAGTGCGTTTTATTTTTAAAATCTTTCAACATTTTCTGTTGATTTGTCTTTTTATTCAGTCTTATACTAAACTACTACTGTATTAACACATTAAATTAAAAATAAAATAAATGAAAGAAGCTGTATTCTATATTTTGTTACAATAAATTAAAATATTTTCATCGATGATATATTGATTGAAACTTTTAGAGTACAAATAAAATATTCAAACTGATCTATAGTATATTCTAGATTCCAATTAGTTGGTGCAGTAGATTTTGGAATATGCGTCATCCACGATAGCATGTGCACAGCTTGCCAAAAATTTTCTCTCCTACGCGTCCTTCTTTCGTTAAATAATTGTCCCCAAAAATTATTGTTATGTGGAATCCACACCCACCAACTAATTCTCACGTTAATTATAATAAATTTTAATGTACAACACTAATACAATAAATAAAACTCGTTTCTCTGCTTTACAATTGAGTTTTACTTGCTGTCATTGAGGGGGGTGGCTTGTCAGAAGCATTACGTAATTATTAGAGGGATGTTTAAATGCACGTTATATGTGTATTATAGAAGGGAGAGGGGGTATTCAAAATACTCCAAATTTGTGTTATGTGATTTATGGATGGCCTATTAGACCGTCAGAACCTGAGCCCAGTAGCCGACAATTAGAATTGCAATGCCAAGTCTCTCTGTATACCTAAAGATGTTCGAAAAGCAGTACATGGCATTGCACTCGCTGTTCTCATGTAACGCTACTGTAATGACCTCCCACGTCTACAACAGGCACTTCAAGTCCTGGAAATGCGCACAATATACCACTATCATAGAGGCTGTGATGAATTTGGAAATTTAAAATAGCAACAAAACAACAGCAGCAACAACAACAAAAGTTCAATGCGAGTTGATGTTTCTGGGGTCAAAACGATAAAGGAATCCTAATTCACAATTTTTCTTTCAACAATATTTAGAAAAATTTCAGCAGTTCAACTCGCTTTAAGCATAAACGTTCTCTTCATTATAGAAGAGAAATCATCAAGAAAATGCCAAGTCTTAACAAAGTGTTTCTCATCAAAATTACATAAGAAACATTTGTTGATTTTAATTAGAAGACGGTAGTGTTTTTTCACCTAAAATGACTCTCTCTCTATACATTAACCTCACAGTGTAATTCTAGCCCCCAATGTATGTTGCACTGTGATTAATGTCTCTAAATTGGACACTGTTCTAAGGGATCAAGTGTCTGAATTGAGCTCATTACTTTCATTTCTAAAAAAATTGTAGAGAGAGTTCAAATTTGATGGTTTCATTATGTAAAAAGAGGATTTTTAAAAAATGCCTGAGTCTGGACAGAATATGAAGGCCCAATCTTCAGGCATGATATTTAATATTTATGACCATTAAATGATGAATCCAATCTAAAATAGTGTGTAGAAATGATATAACAACACACTGGGCAAAAACATGAATGTATACCAAGCTTTAACTTAACTTAAGAACATTCATACGTACATAAGAATTTTACTTTTAATTTAATTAGGTTGTTGTCATGACAGTGTTTTCATGAATTTCAAGTTTCTGTATTGAGTGAGTTTCTGTATTGAGTATTTTCAAATGGGCACTGTTAGATATGAAACATTTGAACATAGCAACGTGCCAAATTACTTCATTATTTATTAGAATATTATATTTTACCTTTTTATTGATACAACATAATTTGTTACTAACAACACAAATGTACATATTTTGTCATGCACAAACCATTTTTTATAATTTTGTATTTGTTTTTGTAATGATACAAATATTATTTGAATTTGAAAATGAAATTGCTTACAAAAATAACATTTTCATGCTTTTCTTGAATTAAATGTGTTAACATGAAATGTATTTCTGTTTGGTGATAATTTTCTGACTTAAGTTACAGGTTTCCTTGCTTCCATTAGAGGATGGATGCAAAGATTTCTCCAGTCTGGAAGAGGTGGGTGTAACTACAGAGGGTGAGAAAACATTTCAGTTTATTTTTTAATTTTTCATTGTTTTTATTTTTGTGTGGCTAAATGTAACAGTTTATGATCATCTCATTTGGCCTTCTTCTCATTTGGTCATCTCATTTGGCCTTCTTCTTCTTCTTTTCTTCTTCTCCTCCTCCTCCTCCTCCTCCTCCTCCTCCCTCCTCCCTCCTCCTCCTCCTCCTCCTCCTCCTCCTCCTCCCTCCTCCTCCTCCTCCTCCTCCTCCTCCTCCTCCTCCTCCTCCTCCTCCTCCTCTCCTCCTCCTCCTCCTCCTCCTCCTCCTCCTCCTCCTCCTCCTCCTCCTCCTCCTCCTCCTCCTCCTCCTCCTCCTCCTCCTCCTCCTCCCCTCCTCCCTCCTCCTCCTCCTCCTCCTCCTCCTCCTCCTCCTCCTCCTCCTCCTCCTCCTCCTCCTCCTCCTCCTCCTCCTCCTCCTCCTCCTCCTCCTCTTCCTCCTCCTCCTCCTCCTCCTCCTCCTCCTCCTCCTCCTCCTCCTCCTCCTCCTCCTCCTCCTCCTCCTCCTCCTCCTCCTCCTCCTCCTCCTCCTCCTCCTCCTCCCTCCTCCTCCTCCTCCTCCTCCTCCTCCTCCTCCTCCTCCTCCTCCTCCTCCTCCTCCTCCTCCTCCTCCTCCTCCTCCTCCTCCTCCTCCTCCTCCTCTCCTCCTCCTCCTCCTCCTCCTCCTCCTCCTCCTCCTCCTCCTCTCCTCCTCCTCCTCCTCCTCCTCCTCCTCCTCCTCCTCCTCCTCCTCCTCCCTCCTCCTCCTCCTCCTCCTCCTCCTCCTCCTCTCCTCCTCCTCCTCCTCCTCCTCCTCCTCCTCCTCCTCCTCCTCCTCCTCCTCCTCCTCCTCCTCCTCCTCCTCCTCCTCCTCCTCCTCCTCCTCCTCCTCCTCC